>KV745155.1:0-37741 GCA_001692735.1 Lepidopterella palustris CBS 459.81 | reverse complement strand
TAGTATACGCTTAATTAAGTTATTAACCTACTTTTTACTAATAGGCTTTCTACCTTACTTCTTTAGTAGTTTATTAGCTATATTTTATATATAGGCCTTTAATAGCGGTATACTATATAAACTTTTATTAAGTATATATTATATAATTACCTTTTCTTTAAGTTTTATAAGGCGCTTTAAGTTTAGCTTATAATTATATTAAGGGCGTTATTTAGTATATTAGTTTTATACTATTATTTAGAGAATACTATAAACTACTATAGTATATTTTTTTGCTTTAAATTTACCTTATAGTAATATTAAAGATAGTAAGATATATATTTTCTTTATTATAGGTTTATTACACGTTATATTATTAAGGCATTATATAAAGTTATTATATATGCGTAGTAATATAATAGGGCTGCCAACTTACTTAGGGTACCGACTTACTTAGGGTACCGACTTATTTATAAAATATATTAAGTGTAATTAATTAATTAATAACTATTTAGACTTAAAGAAGTAGAACTACTATAAAGAAGGCTACTATAACTACTATAATAGTAGTACCTACTATAACTCTTTAATCTATGTATAATAAGTGGTAATTATCTATATAAATTATAGAGTTATATTAGGTAGTTAGTTTTGGTGGAGGCTGCCGGAAACTATATAGTGCCGGGAACTATATAGCCGAGCCTAAGTTACAATGTAAGTGTTGAACGCGGTATATTATACTTGGCAGCAGCCTTCCGCTATAACGTAAAAACACTAGATTTAAGATCTAAAATAGCAAATCGAATCAAATCTTCGCGATTAGACATATTGAGAAAGTGGTTGTGTTGAAAACTAGCAGTGAATGTACAGAGTGTAGATTTGAGGGGTGGCCAGGAACTAGGGCGGCCAGAAACCAGGGGGCCGAGCTTATAGTATGATAGATAGGCGGGACAAGGGACGCTTGAAATGGATCATCACGCAATCCAATCTATAATCCAATCCCCTCCAGTAACATCGTAATCACAAAGAAACTGCAGACGACGATATTGGATATGCATAAATTCCCTCCATTGATAACAGATGCCACCTTTATTCCTCCCACATCACAACCACTTCCCGTCTCTAATCAAGTGATCCAAAGCAAAAGATACACTGGTCCCTCCGCCAGCTTTTCAGCTCGCGCTCTCCCTGCAGCGCAAGCCACGAAACCATATCAGACCGCCGCCCTAAAAAAAAAAGTGGGTTGTATGATACACTCAGAGTCTGCTCCTACGGCAGAAGTGATGAATGGACTCCCGAATGAGAAAAAAACTCCAAGAAGCGCCCTGAAGCCCTGCGCCACCCTCGAGCGCTGCCATCCTCATACTCAAACGCCTCTTTGCACCCGCCATCACTTCCTGTGCTAGTCCAAACCAATTCGTACACTTCGTTCCGTCCAGGGTACCTCGCACCGTTCGAAATACTGGTATTCGTCTATTCGCCCTCGCCGTTTGACTCGCCCCCTCCGCTCTTCACCCCTATCGAGATGGCCATTTTCTTAGGCGCGCCACCGCCATCTTTACCAGAATTGATCGTCTTTTTCCGCCGAAGCATATGACCATGCGTGATTGCAGTACTTGTAGCGCTTGCGTTGCTGCTAGCTGATGAGCGTCGCTTCGAGTTTTGCGTTGAGATTTTGGCGAGCTCGTCTTCTTCGTCATCGTCGCGGCGACGTTTTTCGGAGAGTCTTTCCAGAGGCGTTTGGGCTGGGTTTGTGGGTTGTGGTGTTTGGTCTCGGGCTGCAGGGCTTGTGGCGGGTGATTCCTGGTCTTGTTTCGAAGCAGACGATGATGGAGAGGGCGATTGAGTGGACGATACCGTTGGTCCACTTGAAGAGAGAATATCCATGGCATCCTCGTCGCCTTCATCATCAGGATAATTGACCAGGGGTCGCACGGGTGATGCGCCATTCATCACTGGTTTAACAGCATTAGGGAGATTCTCATCATCTTCTTCGTTATCGGAGCCATTGAAGTATGCTTCCTCCTCTGCGTCAGCGTCTTTCAGGCCTTGCCATCGTCCGCAATTGACACTTCCAGAATTCCGCACCGGGGTATCACTTTCTTGGGTCGTAAAGGAATTGTCCATCTCCTGTGTCGTCGCCGGTTCGTGCATCTGATCGTATCGTAATATCAAGTTCTGGAATGTGTCTACATACGTTATCGTTTGAAGCTTCTCCCGGTAAGTTTCCACGAGGTGGATGATGATGGCTTTGATGTTTTCACGCTTAATGAATTCGAAAAGTTCCAGGCAGGCAGAATTGAGGAGGTTGTCTCGGGGCATGGTTTCGAAGAGGATGTTGAGGATTGGGTCGAAGAGGCGGTTTTGGATGATTTGTCGATTATGGAATTCGTCATGCAGCCCAATGCATGTGCGGAAGTATTTCAGCGATGCTGAAGAGATGTGTTAATGGACATTCGAGAATTAGAGTAAAGAGACTTACTGAGTTTCAGATGTTTTTCCGGGCAGAGCATGAGCTGAGCTACACGAGACGCAAGACCTTCGGAAAGGATGAAGTATTTGCTTCGGAATGAATGCTGGCGGATGAAAAAGCAAAGAACCTCTACGAGATGTGAGTAGAGGGAGACCTCCTGAATGGTAAGATCATCCACTGCAAATGCACGAATTAGCTTGAACAGAAATTGACACCGAGACCTAATGCTTACTAGATTTGCGGCCTTCCAAGTCCTTCAGGGGCTGGAACAGTTTCTTGGCAGATTCATCATAGAAGTTTTGGATAAAGGAGTCGGTTTGAGGTATTGCCGATATACCTCCCCTAACCTTAGCCAGAAAGTCACTGTTCGTTCGCCCTATGGCTTCGATCGATGCTGAATTAGCGTTGGGATCAAGTAGCACTTTGATCGCATCTGCCATCTGAGCTTTTACGCCCAGGTCAACTTCCACCAGAAGAAGTTCAATAAGGGTATCCGTCAGGGGCTTCGTTTTCTCATTGATAGCCTTGAAAATATAACCTCGCACCATCAACGCATCGTGATCAATGAGCGCAACGAGAATGTCGGTTCCGGCTACTCGTACGGAGGCATCCTGATGCTTCAGAGCGAACTGGATGACATCTAAAAGGCCGTTATGTATGAAATTTTGATACAATGTCGCACGAGCGTTGGCCTGGAGGCTCTTTGCGACTGCACAGCACTGTTGGATAAACAAGACGGCATCCTTTTTTCGTTGAAGATTCTGCTCCTCCGCGCCAAAAATGCCGAACAATTCCTTTAAGAAATTCACGTTTCCTTGGAGATGCTGTACGATGTCGACTTGATGAAAGAAAATGAGAGAGTTTAGGACGGAAAAGGTGGGATCGTCGAGTATGCGGGCTAACACCACGTCTTTCAGGTATTGCAATCGGTATGTGTAGTGGATCTTCTTTTTGATCAGCTGGTCTTCTATCTTTACAACCTCCTTAAACTTTGATTCGTCGGAAAGATATTGTCGATGGTTTGCCTTGTGGCAAGGGAAGTCTGGATCGTCTGTAATACCCGTCAGTTGCAATTCGCAATTCGCAGGCAGTCTCCCATTTATGGCTCTTACATTCCAAGGCGCCCACCACACCCAAGATCATCTCATCCGTAACCACATATTCTATTATAGCGCTATCATTTAGCAGGATGAGAAGTTTCATGATGTTGCATAACCGATGGAGATCCTGAATGCTCTCAAGATCCTCAGCCATTTCGACCAGTGGAATAAGTTTCGCAATATAATCCGCCGTAACAATAAATTTCGCCAAGGCATCACGACCGGCGGGCGAATTATTGGCAGCGCGCATCATGTTTTCCAACTCTGGTAGATTTCCCAGTTCTGGGGGTGGGAGAAGAATGGGGTTCATGTTTTCGATGACGTCGTCGGAGAGTCCATCATCTGCGAATTTTATATCAGTACAGCGTGTAAGTTGACCATGGTTGGTTGCGTGCAGGACAATGCAGCTTACCAGGTCCACTGATCTGTTGCAATCGTTGCTGAATTTCACTGACAAATTCCCTACACCGATATCAGCCCTATAATCCTCTCCGCAGGTGTCTTGGGAAAAGCGTACCATATAGCTCCGCAACCTTCGGCTTCCTGGAAACTCAATGCCATGTCGGTGCCATTTTGTTCCGTCCAAACAATCAGCGTATCTGTCCCTATTCCGTCAGCAAGTGGTCGGCCAGGTCTAGGCGACCTTTGATACCTTGTTGTTTCTGATAGCCATCGTCCTTTGATATCTTGGTCTCGAGGAGTTGCCGTGAGGGATCATCCTCCGATGAAACCAGTATTCGCGCTTCATCCTGTAGAGAAAGTCTTGTCAGCACTTGCGCGCCATATTAGAAGCCGAGATGAGATCGCCGTCACGGCTGAGACAATGCCCCAGAGAAAAGGAGCCCGGGCGCAAACGCGAGACTTACATTGAGCAATACGCCCTTGCAAAATCCAGTCCCTCTATCAAACCAGTCGTTGTTTTTGAGTTCGTAGACTTTCACGCGCTTGCGATCGTTTGCCGGGGCAGCGGCCAGGGCCATAATAGAGAAGGTGTTTTTTCCGCCACTCCGGCTTGGGCGACGAGACCCTCCGGAGTGAGTATGGCGAGGCGTGGGGTCGGCGCAGAGTCAGAATGTGAAGGCTAAGTTGAGTCGGGGAAATGGCGAGTTTCGGTTGAGTTGGTGAAAAGCGCGCCGGCAGGATGACGATAGGGAGAGGCTGGGGGCGACGAGTGCGACAAACGCGCACGACGCAAGACGATAGTGACAGTGCACTGAGGTGTAATAGAGCAACACAATAGGTGAATATGAAGGAGGCTCGAGTCGGTTTGTTTCTGTTCGAGTCGATGGATCGACGGTGGTTCGGGGTCGCGTCGTGTGTTTTGCAGCAGGTGTGGTACCGGAGCCGCGATGGCTCGTCCTTTCGCCTTCAGGCGGCTAAAACAAATCGATAAGGCTTCCGCCTTGAGGACCTTAGAAAGGCTTGCGCAGATTGTTCAAGAGGAAGCGCACACGAGCAGCAACCAAAATTATGGGGATCGCGGGTGCCTGCAGGTGGCAGTAACAATGATGAGTGCCTTACAGCCGCAGACCGAGATGGATGATGATGGCGATGGACAGCAACAGCAGGCATTTCATCATTTCTTCGGAATACGTTTACTTTTCTCCGAATTACGCACTATTTTTGGGCTCGTGACGATCTCTCTTTCATTCACCTAACCTTATCGCGTACCCTTTTTTTTTTTTTTTTTTTTGACAACAGTTTGAAGGTCTAGAATGCTATTCTACTGGAGAGATGGTGTAGGAATGGGGACTTGGAAGAAATGCAAGGCGCGGCCTGGGCTCATTGGTCGCACGAATCCTTAGCACTAAACAGTCTCTCAGCTTCACGGAGTTCACGCAAACCTTCCGGTTCGGACTCCATCGAATTTGGCGGACTTTCGGCTCAAGAGATTTTATGCCTAGCCAACAATGAGAGCTGATGCCGTCTAACAATTTTAGGCCCCTAGCAGTTTGTTAACACTGGCCTAGCATCCAGACGACTTATTTCGACGATCTGCAGAATAGTATGAAGCTATTATGGCCCCGATCACGTATTAACGGACCCACGCTGCAACCAGATACTTTCGAGAGCCATCGTACCTGACACCTACTGAAGGTGCTACTGCCGATTAGCAAATGCTTCAGTGGTCACATGCGAAGGGATTTGGGGAACGACATCAGTTCGGAGGGTTAGCTATGATACACGACACGATTGATAACCGTGCATCTACAGCTGCTTGTGAAGTGTCCCGAATCTTGCAATATATGGAGAACTTCAGTGAACGATGTAAAGTTCTGACCTGGTAGAAATAGCTGTCCTGTTTGG
This sequence comes from Lepidopterella palustris CBS 459.81, assembly GCA_001692735.1. Lineage (NCBI taxonomy): Eukaryota > Fungi > Ascomycota > Dothideomycetes > Mytilinidiales > Argynnaceae > Lepidopterella > Lepidopterella palustris. Next base: position 31,882 of record KV745155.1, on the reverse strand, counting down.
GAGACTTGGACGGCTTTGTTTCTTGAAGTAGGTTCAACAAGTTTCCCCAGCCGTGTCTGAGCTGTTGCCCTGTTCTCGAATGCTTCATATGACAAGAACCCGGGTCAGTTCGAGTCTCTAGGACCCTATGTACGAGCTCACCGATTCGCTGGGAACTTCCCAGAGCGGCCGTGGGCATTCTGCACGTTCGGGAGAGCACACTTGTGCATTAAGCCAATGATGAATTGCATGTTAAACGTATTGCGGCTGAGGGCGGGACGTGCGGTAGCTGGACAACTCCTACTGGAGTATGATCAACGCGGCTCGCAAAGCTTGGAAGCAAAGCGTGCTGAGGTCTTAAATAACTGGCCGGGTTCTCATCCTCGTGCTCCACAGCAGGACACATCAACTAATCCCACGAAGAGAACTCCATCGAGGTGTAAATTAATTGATACCTACGCGCAGTGAGTTTGCTCAGGTTGCTTGTCGAATTCGAGCAGCTATTGCTATTATAAGACTGCTGTATAACAAGCAGTGCTCGAGTGTCCCGGACCGAGGCGGCGGCGATGGATTTTTGTTCGACGTCCACAACGATGGAGAGGAAGTCCCACACACATGGATAAGAACGGAATTTAAGCGTTCGGGTTCTGCAAGAAGCAGCCAACCGCCTGTCAGTAACGTCGGAGACCCCTTTTCGGTGGGGAGTACCACGGCGATAGAAATTTTGGCAGCGTTGGAGCGGTGAAAATGGTATTGAGGAACAGGGGAGTTCCCACCTAGCTTGAAGCAGAAGAAGCCACCACGATTTTGTTGGATCCGCAGCCCCAAAGGCGCGTCTAAACCAAGGCCCAAAACGTCAACTCCTGCAACTCATCATCCAACCCGAGCATGCCTTAGCCAAAATCGATCCCCACATCCTAGAGATCTGCGTCATTAACGGATTAAAGCCCATGAGGCACTGATCTGGCGCATGGTGGCTGGCAGGGTGTGGTCTCTCGGCGGTTTGGTACAGATGTGTGGATTTCCATACGTGCACCTCCCCGATCGCTACGCGGCATTGGTAGATATCCAACAGATAATACGACCTTCTATGTCTTTATCGTCGCACCATACGATGGCGACAGGAAGGTCGGTCGTTCGGGGATCTGCTCTGATCCTGTTGGTTTAGATATGTAGGCGCGAGAATTCCCTGCTTCATCAAACTGTCCATCTTCATATTCGTACAGTCAATCCTTTGAAAATTCTGGCTTGCAGGAATTTGAGTCTTTGTTTCTCAACTGCATCCACATTCAGCTGCATAAATATCCAAGCCGGCCCCTTCTTCCCAGCTACAGTGGAGTAATAAACCATGGAACCTCCTACATAGGCTAGGGGTTATCTTGCGTCTTGAACTGTTGCAATTACATGTCGTTGGCATCAGCTGCAAGCTTTCCTCGGGCATCACCAGGACGGATATAGCACCTCCTTTACCCGCATCCAATTCCTCCGCTTCTTGTCCATATCTTCCAGCAGTTCCTTAAATCGTACCCGGCGTCCTGTCTTATCATCTGCAATACCAAGGTTATCCTCTCGTCACTACCATACTCGAAAGTGTCTATCCTCTCCAAGGTTAAGAATGCCAAAAAGGCCGCCGAAATGTATAAACGACAATCGTTCCAATAGCAGGCACAGGCCATATCTGCACCTCTGCGAGCACCATACAGACACATCCCAACACACGCTGCCCAAGATGCAATGTCATGTACGCCAACCAGCTGGAGTGCGGAGGAGTCAAAGGCAAAGATTGCCGCTGCGTACAGAAGGAAGAGCGATATGGGTATTCCAATAAACTACAGCCGCTTTGGCAACGACTTTTCAAAGGCCCACAGGACGAAGAGTGATTTGTCGATGGCGATGAGGGAGAGTCCTCTTTCACGCACTTCAACTGAAGAAGGCTAGTAAAGGCATACTCATAAAATCGAGAGTGTTCAAACTGACGACCATTCTAGAGCCAGAATATGTCGCGAGCTTACAAGTTTCATCACGATCCACAGAGTTGTCTCGTAAGCTATCCCTCCTCCCCGTGAAATCAAGCTTATACTCACCTCGTCTCATAGACGCATTAGAAATGAGGCGTACCGTCAGCCCGGACCACCCGCAGGAACTTTATCAATCTATCTCAAAGAAACCTGTCATCGAGGTCACGCCTCCTCATAGCGAAGATGGCTATGGATTCGAACCTCACACGAAGGGCTCCCATTTATACATCCCTACGGATCCGCGAATGCTGTTCCTGAGACCGCCAGCCATAATGCTGCCAATGCAACAACAATTTGTGACATCTGCACCGACGCTGCCGCAAAAGTCCTCGAAGAGGTGGTGGTTTGGGAAACGGAACTCGGTCACAGTCCATTAAACGTCTATTAAAGAATGCGATCGCCGTCCATTGGATTGTCCACCATTAGGCGAGGCGAGGCGTGAGGTGCTGATAGTTGGGGGTGATATGGCCTCGTGCTTGTCTAACAACACCCGCCTACCTGCATTTCGACCTCAGGGTTGAGGTCTTCTATATCCGTAAATGGAATCTTCGCCATCAACGCAACGCATACTTTTTCGACACACCCTAGCGTCCGGTAGATTCCAACCTTGGAACCCCAAGTCCACAAACCGTTCACGCTGCTTGGATCGCCAAAGGCGAGGGCGAGGGCGTATCAGGCGAATGGTATGGAAGGGAGCCTGTGCGAGGACAACGGAAGCGCGTGCTCTTGCGTTGCGTCAACACTGGCTGAAACGTCTTTTCTTCTCATAGCGTGGTTGGGAGCTGGGGGATTGATTTGCCACCTCTCCTATACCTGATCCTACATGCTACAGGGTTACAGATCTTTGATGAGATGCGGTCGTTAGGGCCGGGAAACAAGATTCGGGAAGTTGAGGACGGGATTTCTGTGAATGATGAAGGGTGGTGGGTTTGTGAGCTCTGGAGGGAAGTGAGTGGGAGGCGAGGAGGTGACGAAAGGGAACTTTGGAACGGTTGTGACGAGAGGCGTGAGGAGGGGCTTCAAATGAGAAGCTGGCGGCGTTTTAGACGGCGAGTTGTGTTTCGTTTGGGTTTTTTATTTGGCTTGGGACGCAACTTGGAGAGGAGAGACTTGGGAGACAAGAAAAATCTTAGATGCTGAGTATAGATATCGACGACTTTAGAAGTAATATAGGTAAAAGGGGTTCTAAAAACAAAACCTTCGAACTCCTTGCCAATTGAACTGCTGCATGCGTAGCTCTCCTCTCATTCATCTCAACCTCTAGATCGAAGATTCATCACTCCACCTCAAGGCATTTAATTCACAAGCAGAGAAATATGCGACGGGTTGAACGAGCGAATGCCTGAAACCAATCGGCCAAACGCCGGCCAAACATCGGCTATACAACCATCCCCACAGAGCATTATCCTCTTTACGATGCAAAGGGAACAACAACATCGAACAACGCTCGTCAGTGCTTCCATCAGCCAATTGACCGCTCCCACACCCTCTCCCATCCCACGAGCCAACCCACCGCCCCAATTCCTAAACACACAATGGACCCTTCCCTCCGCAACACCGCAAACCTCACTGGTAAGTGCCTCCTCTGCTCCTCCCTTCCAAAAACTCCCCAAACTAACCTCCCCCTCAACAGCCCACATATCCAAACTCCGCAACAACCTAATCTCCCGCTTCGAAAACGCCATCGCCAGCGCATCCCTCTCCGATGCTTTCTCCTCCTACTCCAGCTCTCTCACCGACCGACCCCCCTCAAACGCAAACCCTTACACCTCAACCTCCTACACCATCCTGCACATGGGTGATGAGGCCGCGGCGCTGATTAGAGCGACTGAGGACTTGTTGGTGTTGACGAGGCAGATGCAGGAGTTGTGGTTGGGTGGAGGGTTGAAGACACTGACGGTGAAAGGGGAGGGGAGCGAAGGGAAGGAGGGGGAGAGGGGAATAGGGGTGGAGGCCGGAGGGGTTTCCAGGGCAGATGTGGTGAGGGTGGCTGAGATGGTGGAGAGGTGGGTCGGGAGGGGAGAAGTTGATGAGAAGGGGGCGGGGAAGGGTTGAGATGGGACAGAGCATGTGGGGAGGACAAGGGAGGTACTGAACTGAACCGGCCAGGCGGTGGCGGAGGAGAATGCCATGGTCATGGTGCTTGACAGTTGGATCTACGGATCATTTTGGGGATTTAGCGGGATACTAGGCGTTTTCCGGATCAAAAGGACGATATACCCCGGGTTTGGGTTTCAAGCATTAAGATATCCATCTACTGAAGTAGATAATAATGATGAATGTCAAAGTGATGATTGTCGTAATAAAGAAGAGCGGAGCCTCCGTTCGGATATTACCTACTCAAGTAGCTTTCTCGATCCTCCAAAGAACAATATTTGTTAAAAAGACTGCTATCTCCGAGAATGCACCCAGAACAAGCAACATTCTATTACACTGAAAACTCAGACAGGAGCAAATATGAACAACAAGCCCGCTTATATATGCCATCAGGCAGCCAGGGCAGATCAAAAAATACTAAGCTACCTGAGTCCATTCCTCACTCAAAAACGCCCGACCCAACATCAAGGGTATCCAGTGTACAAAACCACCGTATCTGAACGCCCCAATTCAGGCAGGGCTTACCTTGAGCGCCTCGTTACAAATCCGTAAAAACAAAAAACCATGCGCCGACATCCTTCCGCTTCATAATACATAAAAACACCTAGCCCATATTATCAAATTCCCAAACGCTCCAGCGCTGCCAACAACGCGCTTAAAAGCGGTGGAAAGGAAAAAGCGCTCGGTAACAGCAAATAGTAACGCCAACTAAGACTCTGCCTCACCTTCCACTGATGCCGTTTCCACGACCTCTCCACCCTCAGCTGCTCTAAGCGCTCTAACAGCACCCTCGACCTCATCCCCCGCAACCTTCTGCCACATCTCCCTCGTACTCTGATCTGCCAGCGCCGCAGGGCCCTTATCCCCCACCCTATCATACAACCTACGACTAACATCTCTATTAATGTCCGTGTACTCATCCTTCGACACCTCGTGTTTCAGATACCGCGGTTTCAGTGCTGCCGAGACCATGCGCTGAATCTCCGCTTTAGTTGAGTACGACAGATTTGGGCGGTTAGGCGAGGAGTCCTTGGAGCGAGGCGGGCTGGAGAGGGCGCCGGGGGAGTTCTGGTGGCCGTGTCTGCGGCGGCCGGGCCGCAAGTCGTCTTCGGCGGGTGAGTAAGGCGGGAAGCGCGAGCCGGGGGAGTATCCGGGGGAGAGGTTTGGCGATGCTTGCAGTTGGGGTGAGATAGGGCGGCTGAGGTTTAGAGGTGGAGGCGTCATGCCGCGGGGTGATGGGTATACGGGGGAGAGTCCGGGGGAGGAACCTTGGGGTGAGCATGCGCGTTCTATGATGACTCGTTTTGGTTGCGGTGCAGTGATTTCGTCTTCTGTGTCTGGAGTCACTTCCACCTCTTTCAGTAGAGATTGTAGGAACCCTGGTATGGCGCCGTTGGAGTCGCCGCCGTCTCTCAGGCCGTTCAGAGGTGACGAGTTGCGTGGTTCAGGTGCTCGCGCGACAATGGATGTTTCCGCCACCGGTTCTCGTATCGGATCTCGTGATGCTTCTCCGACTTCGTGGGCGATGCGAGTGCGAGGTCGCTTGAGTTTTCGTTCTGGTTCTCGACGAGCATCGGATTCGGCCGGGGAGGATGTGACAGATTTCCGCTTTCTGCGATTACTCGACGACGACCCGTCTTCCAGCTGCTCTCTAGCCTTCTCAAAGGCATTCCAAGCACGAAGCTCTTCTTGCGATTCGGGGTCCGGCGGAGGTTGAGGTGCGCTGCGATTGTTGTTTGGTTCAAGCACGGAGGCGGCTGCCCGACGAAACCGATCTCCGGCCCCGTTCCGTGTTGCGACTTGGAGCCGTCGTTCCCACTCTTCAAACTCTCGTCGTTGTGCTTCCGATGTCCTGTCTGGCTCCGATGCTTCCTCATCAAAGGGAAAGTCCAGATCCAGATGAAGTCTATCGTAAACTGTTTGCCAGACTCGAGCCCAAGCGTTTGGTTGTCGTGCCGCATTTCGCCTTCGACCACGACCATTTGTAAATGCTTGTGGATTCCTGGGCTGTGGTCCTCGACTGGCCTCTCCAAGTATTTGCGGATTCTCTAGACAGGTTTGACAGTACCACGGACCCCTGGCAGGCATTACATCTAGCCCTGCGCAAAACACATGGCACAACTGCTCGCATCCATTACATTGCATTAGGCTGGTTATATCGCCAAAGTCTTCACAGACCATACATGGCTCGTAACCGTCGTCTTCGAGTACGTCCTCCTCCTCGATGACCATGGAAGGATCAATGTCGGCAACCTGCTGCTTGTCTTGGACGGCATAGGAGGAAGTAATCAGGCCTGAAATAATGAAGTGAGCATTGTGTATGGTTGACGAATTTGCGGGCATCTTACCTCCTATCCTGGCGCTAAGCTCAACCATGTTGAAGCTTGCTCGGCATATTGGACAACTATTTGCCCTTTCCACCCAAGGCTTCAGGCAGTCATGATGTAAATTGTGTCCACATGGCAGAAGATGCGCGATCTCTTCTTCATCGGTGAGGATTTCGTGTTGGGGTGAAGCAATCTGCTTCAGCTTACTGGCGGTATGGTCCGCATCAGCTTCAAGCGAGTCGTTGGTGGGCGAAGGGAACGATGTCGATGAAACGTCAGCACCACCGCCAGCGAGATCACCGAGACAGACAATGCAAGTCTCGGCCATCGTGTAGGTAAGTGGAGGAGGAAAAAGGTTGCAGATGGTTGGTGTATTCGAGCATAAGTGTGGCGTATTCGAGTTGTGCAGGTGGTCGAGGAAAGAGAAGTTAGTGGGGAAACCACTGTCTTTATAGGTGCCAAGAGGGATTGACGCTAAGATGGAAAGGGTGGACTGCTGCAACCTGGTGACTGGAAACGACGCAGCATGAGCGAATCGAAAATACAAGTAGCTGCCTGGATGCCACTATTTCACTGATGCGTGAATCTAATGAAGCACCCAGCAAGTGAAAATTTCGAGTGAATTCGTCATACGGCGTGACGCGGATGGATGACTGAATGCGGTACTGCAACTGGCCTTATCAATTGTTTCACGAGGGTTTACCGCGACTCGGATGACAGACTTGAAAGGTATGTGTGTTTGTTCACAACAGTATATATTTAGATTTGCACCACTTCCCTACTTATTGAAGCCGTTGGGTCGTTCCGCTATCCTATGGAATGGATCGATCCCGTCAACACCGCAGGGCTGAATGAGCTTGAAATCTCCAAAACGATTATATCCCAATAGCGATACGATTGGCCGAAAGCCAGGCACGAGTGCAGGAATGGGAGGGTTGACGACGTTCGATTGAACGAGCGAGTATCTCGGTCCGATGTCTTGCTATATTAATGTTATAGAGAGAAGGTATTCGACACTACATCGCCCTTCACATTTTTGCAGAGAACCCGTTATGTTCCGATTGACCCGTTTCGTGATAAAGCCGGATTTGATGGTACTGCATCGTAGAGGATACACCGACAGACGTGTCGCCGCACGTAGTCCGAGGACCTGTCCAGGTGAACCCAAAGAAAACACGTATTAATCTTTGTCCAGCAGACTGCAGCGAACTTGCCCTTCCCCACTCCTCACACCTTAAGTGAACAGAATAGACCACAATAAGTCTATCTTACTGCTCTTAACGTTGATCCAGCGATGTACATGCTTTTATATATTTCTTGAAGTGACTTCCGCCTTTTGGAACCACTTGGTTATGGATGGACACACTATCTGCGGGCCTAGTCGCATCGATTAGACGAATTAGAGCGCATATGGTAATCCCGACCCCAAGAGCGCCCCAGCACACATTGTCGGCGCGTTTACTCGCCTTTTTATATCCTGCTTGTGCAATATCGCTCTACAGGGCATTAATCTTAGCGTTCATATATACTAATTTGTAGTCGATGATATGGTTGGACCTCTTGTCGATATGGTCGAACTTTGTTGTCCATTTTCACCTTTAATGAAGTTAAGTCTGTCATCAATATTAGTGTTTATATTTGATTGGAAAAGATTATCCTGTGGTTCAATAGTTCTCCTAGCACATAACTTGAGCGGGGTCTCAGAAGAATCGTCTAAGCTGGCACAGGGAACGAAGGCTGGACGTGGACGAGTGATGCCGTAACAGCCAGAGCGCGCTATGGTGTATAATGGCCGGTGGAAGGAAATATGCTTGATCATGTTTGAGACGATATTGCGCAGCGGTCTTGTAACTAATTGTGGTAGTTGTAGCTGGGTCGCTGAAGGTGGCGCTTGGCTTGGTGGTTGTTCGGGAGGTGTTTTTGGAGTCGAGGTTGCCCGTGGTGGAGTCTATTTGCGTATGGAATTGCAATGGCGCACGCCAATCCGCTAGACTTATGTTGACATTAGCGGGAAAGTAAGCTCCTTCACCCTGGGGCCAGCGAAGTTGACAAAGCAAGAATTTCCTCCACTCAATATTTCCTCTTTAGTGTATCAGACTGTATTAATAGCTACAATTTTCTAGCTACACAAATGTTAAAATGGCTGTCTTCACAGGATACTCGCATGCGATCGGACTTGGTACAAATCGTGTTGTGATGCCGCCTCGGCATGACTTCCATTTTGGACCTCCTTCCTCACCTGATAACCTCAGATTCCAAGCTTCCTCTGACCTGAACCCTTCATCTGAACTTTTCATATATATATCCACCTCACAGTAGGATCCTTTCCGTAGTTTCTCTTTACCATTGTCACCCTTTCAGAACTCAAAGTTCACATTCTGAGCCAAAATGGCTGATACCTTTCGTCAATACGATCTTGTGCTTCTGGGAGCAACAGGGTACACGGGCAAACTGACTGCAGAGTACATCACGAAGAACCTGCCCACCGACCTCAAATGGGCGATCGCGGGTCGCAATTCAAAGAAATTGGCGACTATTGCTGTAGAGCTAAAGAAATTAAACCCAGATCGTCCAGAGCCAGGTACGGATATTAGGTCCTCAAATGTGATAGGCATGACGCTCATACCTCATAGCAATTGAGATTTGTGAGTTAAAAAAGAATGAGCTGGATGTGCTTGCTAGGAAGACTCGTCTCGTCATTACGACAGTTGGACCATATATGAAATATGGCGAGCCAGTCGTCGAGGCTTGCGCGAATAACGGCACGCATTATTTGGACTGGTGTGTGCCATCCAAAATAATTTCAAAAACCTTGAATGATGCTAACACAGCTGGCTTAGCACTGGAGAAGCCCCATGGCTCAAGGACATGATTGAAAAATATCATGAGACCGCCAAAAAGAATGGAGCAATTGTAAGTTACCCCATAGTCTCACGGATAGAGCACCGCAGTTTTCGCGTTTCCAATATCAATATTCCCCACATCCGTATCCAGCCCGCCCGCATTGTATCTCTAAATGCCTTATTTCCTAACAGCACCTCCATCCTCATCTCCACCTCCACCTCTCCAACCTACACTTCCCATCCTAACACCCCCAGATGATCCCCGAATGCGGCCTCGACTCCGTCCCAGCCGACATCCTCTCCTACGCCATAGCCCACCACATCCGCACCACCTTCTCCGCCCCTACCTCCTCCGTTACGGTCAGTATGCACGACTTTAAAGGCGGCATATCCGGCGGGACGTCCGCTACCATCCTGACCCTCTTCTCGTATTACACCCTCCGCCAAATCGCGACTGCCCTTTCCCCATTCTCCCTCTCTCCCGTCCGCCCGACCTCCACAAACCCACCCCCAACAGGCCCCCTGCTCCACCGCCTCCTCGGCATCCGGCGCATCCCCGAACTAGGCCTCCTGACCGACGGCCCCATGGCCGGCGTCGACACTGTCATCGTCCACCGCTCCTGGGGCCTCTACGCCCAGTCCCCCGATCCCTCCGCCCACTACGGTGCCAAGTTCCGCTTCACAGAATACATGCGCGCGCGAAATATCCTCACCGGATCTCTATTCCACTACTCCTTCCTCACCATCTCCCTCCTTCTCATGTTTCCGCCAACCCGCCTCATCCTGATCCCCCTCCTCCAACGCTTCGTCTTCCCTGCCCCGGGGGAGGGCCCTGCGCCAGATAGCACGCATGCAGATTTAGTGCACTATCGCGCTGTTGGCGTTTCAGATACGCCAGAGAAACAGAGAATTAGTGCAAGATTTGAGTGGAATGGGGGGGTATATGTTATTACAGGGTTGACGCTTGCGGAGGCTGCGATGTGCATTTTGAGGGGGGAAATGGAAGACACGGAGGCGGGGAGGTTGGGGGGTGGGATGTTGACGCCGGCGTGCCTGGGGGGGGAGTATGTGGAGAGGTTGAGGAGGGCGGGGGTGAGGATTGAGGTTAGGGGGGAGGTGTGAGGGGGAGAGGGGATTGTGATGATTGGGGATTAGGGGTTTAAAATTATTCTTCATCTTTTTGATACGGATATCTCGGAAACATAATTAATTTTAAGGCCTGGATTTTTGGGGTCATCCTGTTTATGGCTTAGATAGTGTGGCGATGTGAGATGGTAGCTGGAAGTTTGACCAATAAACAAAATTATTATAAACCGCTTTTATTGGTCTTGCAGGGAGAGTAGAATAGAGCCGTTTTATTACCATAGCAGCCAAGGTAAATACGAACAGAGTAGCAATTTTGCCGCGCGCGCCGTTCAATAGCAAGACAGAAAACAGGGAAGAAGAGTCGAAGACAACCGAGAAAAAGCAGTAACAATAACAATAACAAAGGCAGAAGCAGAAGCAGAAGCAGGTGCTAAGAATCCTCCAAAAACAGTATTCCGAGAAGGAATATTTTAGCAATCCCTTAGCACACGATCCACAACTCATCTCCAGAACCTTTCATCCGAACCGAGCTACCATGCCGAGTTTGCATAAATTTGGTTTGAAAAGAAGTATCATCTACTCTTCAGAATCCTCCTCTTCCTCGTCGCTCTCGGCGTTGTTGAGCCATTCCATAAACTTCTCCGCGGACTTGCGGACGGTCTTACTAGTCTGGAGATCGACGTATTTTTTGCTAGCCTTAGAGCCCCATCCCTTGAGCACCTCCTCAGACACGAGGTCGTTGTCGTAGAACTTCATCAGGATGGTAGAGACTTGGGGGATTAGCTTGGGCTTCTCCTTGCCGACAAAGCGTTCGGTTCCGCCGAGGAAGGCTTTCTCGTGGCGTTCGGTGGTGATCATCTAGGGAGGTTGTTAGTTGGGAGGTTTTTTTTGGCGGGAGTAGGGAGGTAGGTATATAGGTAGCGTACCTTTTTGAGCATTCCGCTGCGAGCATCGATCTGCTTGGCGATGTTGTCGTCGAAAAGGGTCTGGGCAAGGACTGTAAGAGTTTTGTGCTTGGTCTCAATGCCAAGTTCCTTTGCCTTGAGGTAGATATCAACGTCTTCCAGCTTGCTGACGCCGCCCTTTTCCTGCGCAGTATCCAGGATCCATTTACCGAACAGGTCATAGACATTAGACTCGCCATTTACAGCATCTTCGTCGTCCTCGCCGACAACAAGAGCACGCTTGAGGTCGTCGGGAAGTTCCTTGGCGCGAGCCTTGACAGCTTCTTCGGATACATCGACGGACCATTCGACTTCTTTGTGATCTTCAACTTCACCGATATCTTTGGCTTCAGCATTGATACGACGAGTCAGCTCATCGTCGCTCCCAGCCTCGAGTTCGACCTCTCCATTCTCATCAGCGCCATCAGAGTTGCTGTCACCAGGGCTGTTGCCATTGCGGGAGTCCTCGTCGCCATCAGCGCCGCCGGCTTCCTTCTTAGCACGACGCTCGGCCTTTTTGGTGGACTTGTCCTTTTTTCCCTTCTTGGGCTGGTTCTTGAGAATGAACGAGCTGAGCTTCAAGCGAAGATCAACGTCGGAACGCTGGCCGCAGGCTTTGCAGTCAAGCAGGATACGGCCATCCTTGATTTGGACCTCGGTCTCGGGGTTCTTGCACTTCTTGCAGAGAACAAACTTGGAGATAAAGCCATCCAGATAGTCTTGAAGTTTACTAGCGTCGTGGGCGCCGTTGATGATCCAGCGATCATCGTTGGGGTTCGTGTTGGTCTGGGCACCAAGCTCGAACCCGAAGTACTTGATGACGTCTGGGATACAGTGTTAGTGTCAGGGAAGAGGCTTGGCGGGCGGAATGGCTTACAGGAAGGAGGACGGGCCAGAGACTGAGCCACGCTGCTCAAGTTGACAATGACCGTCTTGATGCCATTGCCCTTTCCTTCGATCTTGGACTGGAGACGTTCCATTTTATAGCGGTAGAAGGGATCGGTGACGTCCCGGCGAATATTGACGGTAGCCATGATTGCAGTGGGTAATTATGCAACGAACCTTAACGCGAGAGAAGCGGTCGGAGCTGGACGGGGGAAGGTGAAGGTGGAAAGCTGAGGTGGGCCGACAAAGACATGCAGTAAATGCAGTGTCTTGCCAAATTTCGCAGACGGATTTTTACGTGAGCAGTCCAGGAACTGAAGGATCAGGCAGTTCAGGCAAAACGGTTAGCCGTTAGTGCAGTGGTAGCTACTGCACGATTTTCGCGTTCTGCGAAATGTTTGCAGCTTGGGCGGCGGGTCGTGTCGGAAAGCGTGGCTTTGGCGCGAATACATATACAGCAAATGTTCGATGACTTGCTGATAGTTTGGGTGGGTGTGGTGTTGGGTTTGGAGGTGGCGGGTTCAAGCAGGTCGCGGGAGTGCGACTCTTGTGTGCAGGAGCCCGAAAGTGTGGAAGGGGAGTTTAACGCGAGTCTGGATAGCTAAGTAAAGCGTTATACGGTCGGGGACGTTGTTCTAGTGTCGATATTGATGAAGGGAGGTTGTTGTTGTTGGAGGTGGAACAAGGAAGGGATTTTCTTGGAGGTGGAAGACCGGCTTTAAAACGTCAAGCAGTAGCTTCTCGCTCCGAAGTTAACGAGGCAAATCAGAGCGCCGGTCGAGCCTGCGTGTCAAAGCAACAGCGCTGACTCTTATGCAGTGCAACCACGTATGTCTATTGAAATATTGCTCAGCTGGCCCGTGAATACTTGCTCTATGTTAGTAGGGCTGCAGTCTTCTCCACGTCGCTGTGCGTCTTCATATGTGGAGTTTGTTGATGTGGTTCGTGAACAATCAATTCGCCCAATACCCACCAAGATCAAAGAAATAATAAAGAAAAAAAAAACCTGAAATCTCAGACGATGATGACAATCAAACTGCTACCAAATGCCCCCTGACTGAGATTGGCAAACTGGCCGGGTCGTGTCGTCCATACATTCACACCCAGTCCCAGGCCATTTAACCGTTGCCACTGGAGAGCTGGTTAGATTGGGCCTACAGGCCCCAAGGTTGATCTTTCACTCAACACAACAACGGTCAAGGCTATCTAACAGCCTGAAGCCCTCCGGAGTGCTGGAGGGAAGGACAGCTTGTAACCGCCCACGGCCGCTCACCTCGGAAGCATATGTCAGCTTCCCTCAACAGACCTGGCCCACAATGAAGCCCGTCGTGGATTATTCACTCTACCTCGTAACCGACTCTACCCCCGCCGTTCTGGGAGATCGAGATCTCTGCCATGTAGTTTGCGAAGCTATACAGGGAGGAAAGTCATCACACTCGATGGCTTGATCTCCGACTAACAGATCACCAGGGGTAACACTCGTACAGTACCGCGACAAGACCAGCGATACCGCCGTTCTCATCGAGACGGCGAAGAAGTTGCATACGGTTTGCAAGGAGGGCAATGTCCCGCTTCTCATTAATGATCGCGTTGATGTGGCGTTGGCTGTTGACTGCGAGGGCGTGCACCTTGGTCAGGACGATATGGGTATACAGCCATTTCGAGCGCCTAGTGTATGGCAATGCTCACGGTTATACTAGATGCAGCGACCGCGAGAATGCTTCTTGGACCCAATAAGATAATTGGCGTTACGGCTTGCTCTATGGAAGAAGCATATAGGGCGGCTTGTTGGGCTGGAGCTGATTATCTAGGCATTGGGACTGTGTTTGCAACACCAACGTACGTTTCCCCTGATTACCTTAGTCCAAGGCTCCTTTGCTTGCAGTTCTATATATAGTGAGAGACTCTGTTCATATTTCATCTCCATTATTAATTCTCGATTATTTGAAAGATTCCAGCATGCAACGTTGTCGTTTTCTTCCTGAGGTCTATTGCAAACTTTCTCAGATGACCCTATTGAAAACAACAAAAGGAAATACTTAGAACACATACTCGCTTCCTGCTCACCATCCCACAGTAAAGAAAACACAAAATCCATCATCGGGATTTCCGGCCTACGGGACATCCTCGTCTACCTCGGCGCCTCCAAGAATATAGCCTGTCGCCAGGTCCCTACAGTTTGTATCGGTGGCATCAACGCTGGCACCCTACAGAGGGTCGTATACCAATCGAGAGGAGGCTCACCAAAGAAATTGGACGGAGTCGCAGTCGTCAGCGCCATCATCGCCGCAAAAGATCCCAAAGCTGCTGCCAGCGACCTCAAACGTCTCTTCACCACAGATCCACCATTCGCATACAACCCATCCTTCAATCCGGATGAATGGGAAACAGACACTCAGAAGACCATCCTAGACCTAGTTCCGAAGATTATTAAGAAAGTCTCGGAAATGAAACCACTCTCACACAATATGACCAACACCGTCGTTCAGAACTTCGCAGCCAACGTAGCATTGTCAATCGGGGCCTCTCCAATAATGTCCCCCAACGGTCTTGAAGCCGCCGACCTTGCCGCCCTCGCCGGTGGCCTCGTGATAAACATGGGCACCGCCATGCCGGGCGCCCTCTCCAACTGGCTTGCGGCAGTAACAGCCTACAACACGGCCGGCGGTCCTGTCTGCCTTGACCCCGTAGGCTGCGGCGCGACTGCCGCTCGCCGCGATACAGTGAAAGAACTACTGGCAGGAGGCTACTTCGACCTAATCAAGGGCAATGAGAGTGAGATCTTGACGGTCGCGAGGGCGAGGGGTGTTGTTGTTTCCGGTGAGGAGCAGCAGAGGGGCGTCGATAGTAGCGCGTGTGCGACTGCTGTGCAGGAAAAAGCAGCGATAGTCGCGAAGCTGGCAAGACGCGAGCGAAATGTCATCCTCATGACAGGTGCTACAGACTACCTCTCCGACGGCACCCTCACCTTCGCTATCAACGGCGGCTGTGCATATATGGGGATGGTGACAGGCACCGGCTGCACGCTTGGCGCGACGCTGGCCGCGTTCATGGCCGCTTGGAGAGAGGACAGGCTCATGGCTGTGTTGGCGGGGATTCTACTGTTTAAGATTGCGGGACAGCGCGCTGGTGATAGAGAGGATGTGAAAGGGCCTGGGACCTTTGTCCCTGCGTTCTTGGACGAGCTGTATTTGGCGCGGAAGGAGGTGGTTGAGATGTATGAGGGGGTGGGCCAATTTGGGGGAAAAGGATATCCGGAGTGGTTGGAGAGGGCGAGGGTTGAGGTTGTAAAGTGTTGAGTTGATCTTGTGGTAGATCGCAAGAGATGGATTTCAGAGCTGGTGTGCCGAAGAACACCGATCCAAAAATGATAATCGATATTATTGGTTTCAGGGGTTCGATCGAAGAGGAGGCATATAAATAAGAAGGCAAATTTAACGTCATTTACTGCAAGCTGCGAGCTGCGTGACGTTGAAGACGAGCTGCCAGCTGATATTAAATTTACCATATCCCTCCAAAAACAATTATTACCGGACATGAGCAAGTCTTCAGCTTACCATTTGAGCTGCTGTCTGCTGTCCTGTGGCAGGGACCATATTCACTGGAATTGTATGGGCATGATATCTATCTTCACCGATGACTGTAAATCGCTCTCCAACACCCGCCCTACATCACCAAGCCATCCAAACTACATAGTGGAACACACATGGCTTAAATTTTGACAAAATTTTAACATTTTTTATTTTCTCTAAAACTACCTCCTGTGACTTCCCTGCCGCCTCGGCTCCCTCCTTCTGATCTACCAGAACCAGAAAATGGGCCCTCAAAGACGGGGACTAACAACTTCTATCTATCTATATATGCAAGAATGTCCGCACAGCTTCCCCACCGTTGAGAAACCCATTTGAAAAAAACCCCGCACAAACGATCCCAAAAACAGTACCAAGCACCTCAGCAATGCCAGAAAACATATGCATGCAAGCAAAGCAAAGCAAAAAAAAAAAGGCCTGCAAAGCGCCTTAAACCCAAGCGCACCACACAGCGGCCGCGTAAAAAAAGAAAGGATAATAAGAAAAAGCCGAAATAGTTCCTATGGACCAAACAACAAAAAGCGAAAAAATCTGGTGATCCCGGCCAGAAAAACCTCAGTGAACTCGCTTGCTTTGCTTTTTGTATGAACGACAAAAACCCCCAAAAATAAAGCGGAAAGGAAAGGAGGAAAAGAGCTAGGCCATGCCGGAGAGAGAGAGAAAGGGGGGGACACGATACGATGTCTGTTGAATTCTGGGCAGGGGAGGAGTTGGTGCAATTTCCTTCCCGGAATCCAATTTCTCGCGCGCCAGCTCCTAAAGAAATATGATGGTCCCAAAAGATCCGTTCGCGGTGCATAATAAAGGGGGAAAAATGAAGAGGGCGTTTGTTGTTGATGAAACAAGGGTTATAATAACGAAGCAGTGTGTCTCTCCTAACGACGACACCAAATTTCCCCACTCCCTATCCTGACGCCTGCTCTTTTCGACCGTCCGTGCCCACCAAAAGAGCACGAATCCAGTACAACACCATCGGGTAAGTAAAATTTGGCTAGAGTCCCAGAAATAAGAGGCTGACCCGCTGTAAAAGAGGGGAGCCGCTGGGCCTCATACACGCCGAAATCAACGGTCCGGCTCGGAATGATAGGAGATCGCTGCCAAATTTTACCGAACGAGATCTGCCGCATCCAAGACAAGACCTTCCCAGTTACACGCCTTAATGGTTAAACGGCGTGCTATGAGCTCCCGCGCGCATGATATCCAAGCGTACCTAGAGCATAGAAGGAGTGAATGCGATTATTGATGATGATACCAACGACAAGCTGCGATTCGGAGCGGCGCTTACGACTGCCTGGAGACCATTCCGCAGGTCAAAACATGTCGCGCAGGTATATCAGACCATCATCCGCCTTTCCTGTCAGATTCGTTGGCAGGTAGGGGTTCCCCTTGAGTCTTGGTCTCGTTACTCAGCTTCTGATTTGTTGCCGATTTGGGTTTCTTGGTGCGGCGTTTTTGTCCAGTCTGTTGCCAGGTACTAGCTTGGTTGATCCCACTCGGACTAGCTTTTGTTGACCTGTCGTTGACCGGTCCATCCTTTTTGGGTTGATTGCTCTTGTTGTTGTCCTTTGGTGTGGGAGGCGGTCGAATTGGAGACTTCTGGATATTTTCATGACTACGCGCACCGGTGCCATTGACGAGCGGCTGCTTGATGAAATCCAACTGCCGACTGATGGTAGGCGACGGAGTTCGAGTCTCGAAGACCGGGGAGAGAAGAGGCAGAGTAGCAGACTTAATCTCCTGAGGCGGTGCACGAGATGCTTTTGCTGCATCTAGAGGAGTGATTCCGTTTGAAAACTGATTGCTGCGCCATTGCTGTTGATTCCGTGTCGGAGATGCATCGGCAGAGTTATTCGCACTGCCTCCATTCAAGGTCATGTACGAATTTCCCATGGGCTCAGGAAGTTGAGGAAAGGCTTGCCGGGGCCCGGATTGCACTCTCGTTAAGCTATTACTCTCTGATGTGAGGATGTGATTCACAGTCTCATTAGCCATTTCAGATCTCATCCGTTCTGCAGCATTATGGCGTCGCAAGAGTTCATCTGCATAAAGCTGTTGTTGTCGTTGTTCAGAGCTTGCCATCCTGTTCTGTTCCTTAGAAGGCATGCAAATACCCAGTGCAGTAGGATCTGTGGTATCGGTATCTGCATTGGACAATGCTTCGATACTTTCGCTCATTGCCCGTGTCTCTCGTGGCTTAGTTGGATAGGAACCGTTCACGATAACTACGTCTTCGGCAATGTGAGTGGAGTCCATGCGATCCTTGCGTTGCTGAGGGTGTACTTGGAGAGGAGGCGTAACACCTGTCGAATAGCTTCGGACATGACCACCAAGTGGTGAGGGCGACCGAGATACACGTCTCAACGCAGTGTTAAGCAGAGGTTGCATCAACTCCGGAGACTTCCGTCTTCTACGCTGAGCAAGCTCATGGTACGAGGGAATTGGAGGAACGCTATAGTCTTGATGTTGGGGGCGTATCTGCGGTGAGTCTCCAACATAATAACCAACATATTCCTTCGGGGTTCCGTGATCCGATGACACTGCACTGTCTGGAAGGCTTGTCAAGGGGCTGTAAGGCGGCTCCATGGTAGCTTGCGAGCTCGGCATTTCTTGCGTGGAGCGCGCAATGGGATAGCCAGCAAAAGCAGCGGGATCAAAGTATGGCGGCTGTGGATACCCCTGTACTAACATTGCATTCGCTACAGATCGAGCAGGCTGTGATTGCGATCGAATGGAGCCGGTATCACTAGCTGTTGAGGAGCGATGCACGCCCCGCCGAAGTCCAGGGACACTGTTAGTGAGGGAAGGAGAAGAAGGATTCGTCCTGGAACCATCTTGCGCAGATAATGCCTGAGCCGTTAATTGAGCTTGGTCGTAGTATGCGGGATAATGATACAGAAACCCGGGCATAGGCTGAACTGTTCCTGGAACATTTTCAAGCATACGGGGACTGGACCGGCCATTTACAAAAGGAGATTTCTGAGGAGAGCCGTTCGCAGCCTGCCGACCCTGGGCCTGAGCTTGAGCTTGAGCTTGAGCAACAGCTTGTGCGTGCATCTGATGTGCTTGAGCTTGATGAGCCTGCTGGGCGCGCTGTTGTGCTGCCAGTTGAGCCCTGAGCGTGTTCGACTGCATCTCAAGCATCTGATATTGCTGGTAAAGATGGTCGTGAAGCTGCTCGTTGAGACCTCTACCAAAGTAATCCTGCCCTCCAGCGCCGATTGGGGGACTCTGAAGGAAAGGCGATCTATTATTTCCGAACGAAGCACCACTGGAAGCCCTTCTCTGGTACGCATGGCTGTTCTTTTGATTGAAATTTCCTCGACCTCCACGCTGGTTGGATCCTCGACCACCTCGACCAGCTGCCGGGCTACTCGAAGTCAAGATGGGTTTTGGCGCAGGAGTGGGCCTCTTGAACACAACTTTTTCTTCCGGCGGGAATTCGTATTGCTCGCATGCCTTCTCTAGCTGGCCACCATCTGCGAGTAAATCAAAAGCCTGCCGTATCTCCAGATGAATTCCTCGAAACGCAAAATCGTCCGCAGAATTTCCGAGGTTTCGGTACGTGTTGAATGGCTCCTCAACACACAATCGATTGCGACCTTCTCGTGTCAAACTGTCCAGATCCCATCCCTTCTGCTTCCGTGTTAGGAGCTTGCCATGACGCACCGAGATAACGTATTTCTCGTAATCGATCTCATGCCCATAACGACGAAAGAATTGAAAAAGAAGTTGACCCAATGTCTCTTTGTTTTTGCTTCCGAACCCTTGGAGGACGTCCAGATCGTCAGCAAAATCAGATTGTTCGCCGCTCTCTTTCGAGACCTTTCGGTTTGGCATCTGATGAAGAGCGGGTAAGATGGGCGGATTCCGGGTCTGAAGAAAATTCAAAATCATGCATATCCATGTATAAGAGCTAATTGTGCCTCCAAGGGCTTGGAAATAGCGTTAGAAAATCTTCATGTATTCATGCTAAAGTTGCTTACCGGCGTCATTCAAAATACGTTGTTTTGTCCAGTATTTGATGATCATTGCCAACGGACGCACACGCTCATCAATCTGCACATAAGTTTTAATCATTCGCGTGTTTTCTAGTGCGAGAGTGTTGTTGACGTTCATGTCACACGCAAGCTGAAGCTCAGGGTCCCAAATCTTTACGATCGGGACCTTAGCAGAAGGCACGCAAACAACTTTCTCCATCCCATCTTCAAAAGTCAGCAATTGCAGACTGAAATTTCAGAACTAATAACCTACGTTTTGCAAGCGCATCGGCCAGGATGTGCATCGACTCTAGCTTTCTCATCGGTGTTTGAATGCAGACGTCCACTTTAAATTTCTGTCAGTGATACACAGGGTCACAGTCCAGCATCAAGAACATACCGTCAGACTCGCTCGTGCAAAGTAAATTGCCAGAGGATCCGAAGACGTGGACCTTGAACTCACTCCCCGGCCATTCGCTATGCAGTATATCTTCCAACTTTTGCACGAATTTAACCCTCCGTTCCTCACTTTCTGGAGTTGGCAATAGCCGATCGTAGAGTTCTCTTATATCGCCAGACAGTTTCTCGTCCTCATGAGAATCCAAAGCCTTCTTTGGCTCCTCCTTTGCTTTCTCTAATGTATCCGACGAAGTATATGGTATGCGCCGCTTTCCAAACGCCACGTTTGTCTCGTATTTGCATCCTGGGCGAGGCTTGCGTAGGGTAGGGAGGAGTCCATTGGCTTCTGACGACACCGAACGTGGAGAATGGCTCCCGAGCCCACCATTCGGAGATGGTGACCGAGAACGTGAGGCGAACTCTCGTGGGTATTGGTGTGGTGTTGATGGTACTGAACTGGAGTGGTGCGATACGATGGATGGTCGAGGTGCAAGCGGATACTGGTATTCCTCTTCTCGAATGCTCCCCATCACTACAGCTTCGCTCGATGTCATCGGCAATGTGCCACAGTGAACGTTTGAGGAACTGACGTTATTCCCATCGAGCTTCCCCCGCGATTGATACAGCTTGAGGGGTTGTTTCTTTGCAGCGGCGCGAGTGTAGTCTCGCTCCGGGATCGGGCTCTGAGAATGCGGAGACACGATGGCGGTTGAAAAACGAGAAATCTGTGTAGCTTTTTGATGCAAGATGTTTAGGTGAGCAAGATTCAGTAGCGGATGGAGGAGGATGAAGGCTGATTGAGGCTGTGGGTGATTCGGGATTGGCCAAATAAATTCGGGCTCTAGCTCCTGAGCACCTGCTTCACCAAAGGTCTGCCGCTTTGTCGAGAGCGTGTAAGAAGTATGCTGCGAGTGATAACGATACTCTGGGTTTGGATCAGTGTGACGAGAACCCCCCATAAACCGATATCCTCCTAGAACGTTCTCGTGTTGTTCGCGGTGCGGTTACGGCGGTGGAAGAGGGGCCGCCGACAACGAGAGCGTCTGCTCACGGACTGGGGACGTTGACAGGCAGGGATTGAGGAAATCCGAGAATTAGAGTGAAGTACAATCTCTGCAAAGAATGTGCTGTTGCAATTCTATGTCACGGAGTGCTTTTGGTGTGGTTGCCCCTGCTTAGAGCGCGGTCATTCGCAGTGGGTGATTTGGAAGGCGAGAGACAACGCTGGGGCAGAAAATGAGCGCTAAAACAATGCCGGCTGAGTGATGCTGGCGTCAGAGGTGGGCAGCAGAATGGGTTCGGGAGAGAGAAGAGAGTGAAGGGGGGGATATTGTTGCTGTGAGGTCTCTCAAAGCTAGAGGACCCCAGTCGCGATGAACAATACCTCGCTTCGCTAGGTTGGAGAAGTAAAGAGGAAGGAGCTGTAGAATAGTGATGGAGGTCTCAAATTGAATCATTAACGAATTTGTCGCTCAATTTGATTTATTAGGCCTGCGACAGCGATTGAGCCTTGTCGCCTGCCAGAGGAATGCCCAGGTGATTGCCCATGATTATACAATTGCTGCACGCCTGGATGCCCTGAGAATTTACTCTGCATGCCCCTTCCTCATCAACATCGACTCCTCTCAAAGAATCGCCAACGCCGCCAAACAGATTGAACAAGGAAACACGACGCCCTCTCCGCCACGCCTAACTATCATGTGTTGAGTCTTACCCACAATAGCTGTCAGCCTGCTGCACAGCTACCGTCTTTGAATAGATTCTTGCTGACCAAGGAGGCCATCGGGATGTTCTTGACCGGCTGATGAGGCGGAGCTGAGCGAGTAAACCTCGTGAAAACAGATTACAGAGCAGCATATGGGAATGGAGAGCCCGGCGCGGAGCAGTAGCACAATGCTGGTCGGCAGCCGTATGACTTACGCCGAAATTCTACTTGGACCTGCGCAGTCCCATGGATGAGCGCGATTCTTCTCCGTGCACATGAGTCCCATCAAGCCCGTTTCCCCTTTTCCCCTCCATCATCAAGCATCTCCGTTCCTGCAGCCGCCGAACACGACGGGCTCCCAAGGGGCTTCCTACCTTTCCGGCTACATAGCACAAACTAGACGATGAATTAATCACGTAGATCGTGGGGAAAAGCTAGACTCGGCCAACCACGAAAAGTGCCGGCCGTCATATATATTGACGGTTAACTTGGAGAAGGTTTAGCGATGACTGACGACGTTCCATGATTCTTCGAGAAGTCTGTTTCTAAAATCAATCATGCTTTGGGTTATTTATACGGCACTCAAGTCGAACCATCGTATACAGGAATCGTGGTGTGCACGGGTTGTACTACTGCCAGTCAGAGAGACCCCCATTGAAGTGCTGCACCCCACCATCATGGTCGTCTGCATGGCGCTGGTCCGAGGTCCGTATTCACCCTCTCCAACATGCAGCGCTTTGTTTCAGCATCAGCACCATTGACTTCTCGCACTCTCAATTCAATTCTCACCCGTAGATCCGGCACAATGGCAAGACCAACCCGACGGCTGAGTAGGCTTTTCAACGGTAACGTTACGCACAGGCATTGGCTCACTGGTGAATAACAGCCAACCCCGCTCTCTTGTACGATACATCATCGATTGAATCTCCAATGCGGCCGCTTATGCGTTGACAGTATTTGCGATTTGCAGGAGAAGTTCAGACCAGCCATCCATGAGTTTCCAAAGGTCATTGCTACGGCGCAGAAGATGTTGAAAGCCAGTGCGTTTCTTCTTACCTACAGTCCATCTCTCTTCGAGGGTAACATCCCCTCACTGATCACACCCTTCAGGCAAAATCCTCAACATCCCCGTCTTCGTAACAACCCAAAATCGCGCCCGTCTAGGCGAAACCTGCTCCGAACTCGCCCTCGACACCCCCAACGGCATCGCCACCATCGTTCACGCAGATAAATCGCTCTTCTCAATGTGGACACCAGAAGTCCAATCCGCCCTCTCCACGCTCCCATCCCCCGTCTCCTGCGTAATCGTTGGCATCGAATCCCACATCTGCGTCACGCAAACAACCCTCGACCTCCTGCACGCAGGCCACAATGTTTACATTCTCGCCGACGGCGTCAGCAGCTGTAATAAGGAGGAAGTGCCTATTGCGCTTGCGAGGCTCAGGGCTGAGGGCGCGGTGGTGACAACGAGCGAGAGCTGGATTTATGAATGTATGGGTGATGCGGGGATTGAGGAGTTTAGGCAGATTGTGGGGTTGGTGAAGGAGACGAGTCAGAGTACTAGGGATAGTTTGGGGACGTTGTGCAAAATTTAAGGCTGTTTGGGTATGTACATAGGACTTGGTGAGGGTTGAAGCTGGTGTCGGTTATGATGGTTAAAGAGCGACACTCATCATAGAGACCAACATTAAACTTATCGGTGCTGGGTCATCCGTATACCTTCAACATCAAGTATAAAAAAAAAATTTTTAAAAAAAAAAAAAAAAAAAACCCTCCTCAATCTCAATGCACATTTCCTCCAGATTCTGCAAGAAAACAAGAAAATCGATCTAACCTTTGACACTAGTTGACACGATTCGATAACAGATCGCTAAGATACTATAGAAGAAGCTCTAGATTCTAGATTGCATATCTAATATTGAACGAAACCAAAAGCACCGCTCATTACTCATTATTGAAAAAGAAAGTAAGACCATGCATCCCAGCCCTGCTGCCCCTTCTTAAAAAATTAGGCCAGCAAACAAAGAATCCCCACCGAACCGCTCGCGAGCAGATAACCCACACAATCATCCTCGAGGCCCACCTGAGCATGTCCTCTTCCCTATCCCGCGATCTCCCCACCCTCAAACCTCTCACTTTCCTCCGTAACCCCCCTTGCCATCTCCAGCTGTTCATCCGTCCTACAAATCAGCGTCCTATGCCTTGCCCCCTCTCTCCCAACATCCGTCACCACCCCATCCCCGGGCTCTTCATTCCTCCCCTCATCAAGTTCAAACCCCAAACACCTCGCCCGCCCCACAACCTCGCTCCTCAACCTCGCGCCCCTCTCCCCAATCCCCCCCGCGAACACCAAAGCATCAACCTCACCGCCAAGCTTCAAGTAGTACGAGCCGACATAATTCAGTATGCGGTCGACTAAAATAAAAAACGCGAGTTGGCATTCTGGTTTATCTGAGGCGGAGATAAGACCGAAATCGGTGGTCCCGGTTAGGGATTTCCAGCCGGAATTTTTGTTTAAGATTTCTTCGGCGGTCGTGATATGCATGTGCTTGCTACTACTCCGACTCGGCATGCCCGCATCATGCGTAAAATGGAATATCAAACTCGGATCAATACTCCCGCTCCTCGTCGCCCCTGGTAGGCCCGCCAGCGGCGTTAAGCCCATACTCGTGTCCAGACTCTTGCCACCCTTAATAACGCAAGCAGAGGCACCGGAGCCAAGGTGCAGAGCAATGATGTTGAGGGTGGATGTGGGTTTAGAGAGGTATGCGGAGACGGCGTGGACGATGAAGGTGTAGGATATGCCGTGGAAGCCGTATTTGCGCAGTTGGTTGCGTTTGGCGATGACTTGGTCAATGGGGTAGGTGTGAATGTGCGGAGGGATGGTGGAGTGGAATGATGAGTCGAAATACGCTATGTTTGTTGCGTTGGGGAGAAGGGATGTTACGGCGTGGACGATTGTTAGGGCCGGGGCATTGTGTCTGGGGAGGGGGAGGGGGGTTGATTAGTGAGGGGATTGAGGATTTGGATGGATTCTGTGATAGAGATGACGGAGCATGGTTGCGTTTTATGCATTGGATGGAGATACAAGAATTTTAATTTGAATGAACCATGAATGAATTTACAAAATAGATGACGGACAGAAAGATAGAAAGATCGAAAAATAGGACGCAGGAATACATCAAGAACCGAGGAATTGATCAAAAGAACAAAACTACTCACAAAGGCGCTAAATCCGAGAGAGTCTCAATATGATGATACGTATCCTCATCAATAATCTGCGACCTAGGATAATCTCCTCCATGAACGACTCGATGGCACGTGAACTTAATATCCTCTATGTGGTTGAGCTCTGGCAGTCCCTCATCCTTCGTCAGTTGATCCAGAATGAATCTGAATGCATCTTCTTGGGTCTTGATCCCATCAAGCTCTTTCCCTTTGACTTTCTCATCGCCCCTTTCATACTTGAGTTTTGCGGGAGGGGCTGTTAAGCCTTCGACTTGCGCTTCTGCGAGCTGTGTCGGATCCTCGGATTTCCCATTGGCTTTATAAACGGAGACCTTGACGGATGAGGAGCCTGCATTGATGGAGAGAATGATCTGCGCCATGACCGCTTTGGATTTATTGATGAGGGCTGATTCACAAGGTTCAATTTAGCACCGGACGAAGGTTTGTTGGAGGAGTGGGTGAGAGGTCGTTGCTTCTTGCTTAAAATCTCCGGGCGTAATTGAACTAGCAGCAGCAGCTCCGCCGACGTGACGGCACCCTAGAGCTTGCTCTTAGCTCCAAATGGGAGTTTTACGGTGAATCAAAATTGTCGTTGATTATTGACGCTGCACACTCACTCCACCGTCTTCCCGCGAGGTGGCGTGGTTCGATGCAGGAAAAACACAGGCGATGCCACACCGCACGGAGACCCATAAGTCATGTTAGGCTAGCTTAGAGCCCTCGATAACTGGAGGTAGTTGAGCGAACGTGTATCGCTTGGACAAGTCCAGGCAATAATATTAAGGAGCCTACAGTTTGCCATCTTCAAACCCTCTTGCTATCTTCAACCTTTGCGTCCTATGCCTCTAACACGTCATCGTCAACCTCCACGACGTCCGACCTACCCTCCTCAACCTCCGACCCTTTCGAGCCGCCGGCGGAACGTTTAATCTACGATGCCAAGGACACAACCACTCTGCTTGGCGGTCTATTTGTCGATAACGTCATTATGAATGCCAACTTCTAGTCAATTGTGGAGATTCTTGTTATATTCATAGGTACCTTCTTTCTGCGGGATGAAGGCAAAACCCAGATTAAGAAGCATAATCATCCGTTTCGACCTGGGAAGAGTTATATTGTTGCTACTAGTAGGTTTCTACATAATTACCATTTTATGGTTGAGTGGCTAAGCTATAAGCAGATTCCTTCATGGTTAACAACGAGTCATGGATTCTCCGTCCGATTTCTCTTCAGACTGGAACTCGTACCCAAGCCTTCTGTAATGCTGTCCGTTTACGAGATCGTCGATGCGTCATGTCAGGGGAAGAGGCGCTTTCTTTTGATGGCTAATATGAACTATACAGGGTTTGAGATTGCGCATATCTTTCCATCGGCCTACGAAGGCCACTGGATTGACAATAACTACGGCCGCTGGATTACGGTTCCGCCGGAGAATGGAGAGACTAGCAACTCTGCAGAACAAGCTCTTGCTTAATTCGGACGTATATCAGTCATTTAATAGCTATGAAATCTCGATCAACCCTGATGCACGTGTGCCTTATATCCTCTATAGGCGCATAGTAGCTAACAATTATCTTAGGCTGATCACAAAGATCGTGCTCTTTGTTCCTGATTCAAAAGGTCTTGCCCGCAAACATCTTGATCAGAGGTTTCTTAGCGACCCTCAACAACCTCTTGACCAGCTTCTACGTTGGCACTTCAGGCAGGCAATCCTAGGTTCGAGCATGACTTCCCGCCGCCTCTGATATAGTTGGTGACATAGTTCATGGCCCGAAGGCCGCTAAAAGGATGGAGATTGAGCTATTTAGTCGCCTAGGGGCTCAAGTTGATATATTTCCAGCTGCGGGCCAGGATGACGTTTCTACCTAGATAGGGAGGGTGTGGCTTGTCTTCGCGGCTAAACTATCAACTTTTGGAAGCGGATCTCCCTCCTAGTGGCTTAGCATTATAGGTTTACGCACCCTAATAGCAGGTTTCTCGGAACCTTTTGTTTTGTCATGTCCATTCCGGGCAGGCCGATCTAAAAGACCAGCAATCTAGCAGCGTCAAATCTGTGAGAACGAGCCGCCGTTCAAATAATGGCGCTCTCCCACTCGTCCACTTTGGAGGATAAGATCACTCCATACGCCGGTACGCGTTGGTTGCTGCTGGATGGCTTGCGAGCCGCAGAGTGTATGTATTCATCGTGGCGGACTTCCAACCATCGAGTAATGGAGATGGCACCGTCGCTGAGCCTGGCGTTCTTTCAGCCAATGTAGAGCTGGCTCCGAGTAGCCGCTTTAGGGGGATTTGCGATTTATGTTATATCGTTTATATTCGTTTTTACTTATTACGCTTTTTAATTTTTAACTTTTAATTTTTATTTTATGTGTTTATTTTAATCCGAGAAAATCTTCTCAATCATCCCGGAGCAAGATGCTAAGAGACTCGGCCAAAGTTCGCGAAACACACGCCCCAGACATCTCTCTCTCCGTCTCAGACTGGTCCCAATTCGCCATCGAAAACTGTGCAGAGGCTAGCTGCATACAGGCGTGCGGCCCGTTTATGAGACGTAGCGTTCCAGGCGAACCCGCATAGTCTGCGTATGTTCTCCTCGGATGAGCTAGAGAGTAATAAACTCAGCGCTGTTTTCGAGCATACGAGGCGGTACTTCCAATAAGACCAGTTCCCTAACGCGCGCGGTGGGAGGGTTATTGAGATTCTGGCGGAGCATTGCTGTCAGTGGCATATACAAGGCTACAGCCTCACTAGACACTAGACACATCGCCTTTATTCCCTTCCCTACGAGTCGTTCCTCATCATCATCCACACCATGATGGTTCAAGTCGCCAAATTTAGCAAAAACTGCTGCAGCCGTTCGTAGAGAACACCCACCCCCACCCTAAACTATCTCGAATCCAGCACCTGGACATGGCAGGAACATAACGGCTTTTTGTATCGAAATCTCTCGTTCATGGGGAGTGTGTTGAATCCTATACCTGCGGTTGCGGAGGATCTATGTGCCGCCGGCGGATGCGAATTATTTCCTTTCAACGCTCGCGCATTGTTTAAGGAGTAAGGGTTATATTATTCTTACGGTCAGGAGTAAACAACCGTCCGCGGCCTGGCTGAGCGAGGGAGGAGGCGGAGGAGGACAAATGCAGAGCTGGAGGAGCGGGCGTGTGTGGTTTCGCTAGGAATGAGCATGCTGGGAAGAGATCGGGGTCGAGGTTGAGGTCCAGGCCCGGCCACGAAGACTCAAACGGAAAGAGCATCCAATTACCCGACATTGTCTTCTCAGGCATCGGATTCGAACTAATCTGCGACATCATCAAAGCGGCCGAACTCGTCCGAGCTCTCACGCCTGCTCTCCGCGTGCGGGTTGCTAATGCCTCAGGTTTCATGGCTTTAGGCCCAGAAGACTTGCATCTACATCCTCTCAGCAATGATGCGTTGAACGCGTTCTTCACGGCTGATGATCTTGCGAAGTTTAATTACCACGGCTATCCCGCCGAACTAAAGGGCCTGCTCTTTAGCAGGTCAAAGATGGAGAGGGTGACGGTTTGAGGGATATATAAAGAAGAGGGCAGCACGACGACGCCGTTTGGTATGATGCTTATGAATCATGTATCTCGGTGCCGCGGGGCGGAAGCTGTGGACAGGGAGGCCGCGCAAAGCAACTCGGAGGTCGCGACTGGGCTTGTGGCTGCTGTTGCGGATGTTAAGTATAGGGTGCACAAGGTGAGGAAGTCTGCTTTGAGATAGGGAGAGGATCCCGAGGGGGTGTATGATGAGCCTGTTACTGAGGAGTGGAAGGGGATGAAGGGGGTTTTAAGGTGGGAGGGGTGGGGCGATGTTTTGAGGGATGAGCGATGAGATGGTGTGGAGGTGATTGTGGATAAGACACATAGTGTAGGAAGCGGCCTGGCAGCTGAGGAGGGCTTGGGATGTGAGGCAGAATGAATGATTGGTGTTCTCGATCTCTTGCTCTGGCATATTTTGACTAGCTAGCGTAGACGGCCGTTTCTGTGTGCGTGGAGACACATAGACCTCCTGAGTCGCTCGTTGCATGAAAGCGAGCATTGGAAGTACATAAGAATACTCCGGTTTCAAAAAGCGTCCCCTTCCCGCCTCCCATCAACCTCCTTTACTCCTCCTCACAACCCCACAACCAGGTCATCCAGTGCATACCACGCAGACACCCACCCACAACCCTACACAATAGCGCTCGGGTTCTCCACCCTCCTCCTTGCCGTCCCAATCCCCGCAATCCCGCCCTCCTGTCCTTCCCCCAACCACGGCTTCTCCGCCTCCCCCAGCATACTCTCCGTCATGAAATAAAACACATGGCCAATAATGATCAGAAAAAACGCGATATAATACATCCAATGGATATGCAGCTTGAAAACCTTAACCCCGATCGCCACGCCCCAGAAATTGCCTGTTAGGAGCGAGATATTGAAGAAAGCTGCCGAGGACAGGCGGAAGAGGATGGGGGCGAGGGAATAGAAAATGAACAGCACGAGGGTGTAGCCAACGAGATAACCCCCGACGGGGCCGTTCCAATTCGCGGTGCGGAAGGAGGCGCGATCGAAGATTCCAGCTTGCGTCCCGTTTATCAGCATGCCCCAGAAGGAGAGCTGGCCGATAACCTCATACATGGGCCTCTTGCTCACGAGGAATTCCTCGAAGCAGTTGCTGAGGCCGTAGAAGGAGGCGCCGAGGAGGGCGAAGAGGTCGCCTTTGAGCTGGTTGCTGGCTGGGTAGTTGTTCTGGCCCGTGATGTGGTCGGAGCCGAAGAGGATGCCCATGCCACCGATGCAGAGGAGGATGCCGACGTATTGGGTTAGGTGGTAGCGGACGTGGAGGAGGAGGAGGGAAATTACTACGACGACAACGATGGCCCAGAAGTTTATGAGTTGCGCGGAGAGGATGGTTGTCTGGGGGGTGAGTTGTTAGTTTGGGTGGGTTGGCGTGGCTGGTTGGGCGGGAGGAAAGCGCGACATTTTAGGGCTGTCGTGGCAGTGGAAGGAAAGGAGGACTGGAGCACTCACGTAGCGGTATGCCAGCACAACAAAGTAGTTACCCTCGACGTCCATGAAGGCGAGGATGAAGTAGCGCCAGCCGTCTTTCAAGACCATCTGGCCCCATTTCTTGAATCCGTATTTGTACCAGGTGTAGCTGGTGTAGACAATGTTCAGCAGAACGTAGTTGAAGAATGTCTGGAAAGCAGGGATGCTGGTTCCCTGCGTAGAAAGGAGCTGTGAGAAGGTATTTGTGCTCGTGATGCACAAAGATAGGACCTGCCTTTTAAATACCAATCTCGTCAGCTTTCATTTTCCATGCTAATACTCAAATCCGAGTTTCTACAGTCTTAACAGCTCTCCAATCCGCCAATCTACCCACTGACATATGGAGAACTGAGAGAGAAACGAGTCCTACCCAAGGAACAAAACAATCCAAAAATCCTTCGTCTTCAAATAATTAAACCACTTTCTCTTGCTCTTCCCCACAGCAACATTACCATCTCCATTCACCCCAATCACCTCAGGCACCCCGTGTCCATTGCCCGCATGCTCATTTTCAGAGCTGTGAGACGACACCGAGGAGCCCTTTGGTCGGATATGCGTCGCATCGACCTGCTCAACAGGCCGGATATCGGCATTCTTGTCCATTACGATATTCTGAGTATCAGAAGTCATTGCGATCTCGTCAATTCGTGTCTTTCGTTTTGTTGTTTCGTCTCAGTAATTTTCGTCGCGCGCACACGAGAAAATGGATGCGATGACGCCTGGTGGGGGTTATCTTTGCAAGCCTTAGCTTGAGAAAAACAGAATGAGGATATGGATTGGAGCTTTTCGAATCCAAAGTGAGCGCAAAACTCCAAAAGTCGCCCACTGTGTCAATTGACCGTGAAAGTCGTGCAGAGAAGAAAACTCGAACTCGGGAGGGGAAGAGGCGGATTTTGTACGTGAAGAAGAAATAACGACTTTGGCTTGGCGATGCTCTCTCGTTGGTGGTGAAGGATGCATTGGGTGTCGATGGCGAGGACGCTTGCACAGGAAGGGTTTGGCTGCGGGGCCCTCTCGCGAGCTCTGAATTGCATGGGTTGGCGAGTCATGATTGCTTTTTCATGGTGTCAAAATCTTCTCTTCTTCAGTGCCATTTAACAACCTTCTAGGTACAATTGATATTCCCCATCCTCCGATTTATCCATTCCAAGGTTACTCTTTCTTACGAGCTCCTGCGTACTACGACTTTTGAAGATGCATGCTGAACTCTTGGCTCGATCCCGCCGTCTGCATCCTTGCCGTCCCTGCCGTCCTTGCAGCGACGCCGTTGGGCCTTGGACCCCAGATGGCGAGACTCACCAGGGAGAAGTCGACTTTGATTTAAGTAAGGCTGATATCTCCCCGCGTCTGAACAAGCCTTGGTGGGCTGCCTCTAGAGTCCAGGATGGATAGTGTGGGCTAAACGTAGCCAGAAATGGGGTGTGCAACAAAGAGATGGAACGGTCATTGGCCGGAGTAAACAGCCAGAGTGAACAATCAGGTCTTGGCGTTTGTTACGCCAAGGAGATTTCTTCGCGGCGTATTTTTCATCATTCTCGGCGTATTCTATATTCACTCGGAAGCTTATATCACGTTCTGCGTATTTTGTATCACGTCCCTCGTGTTCCCTCTGTTTCGCTGACTCAAAATTTAGATCCCGCTTCCCGGTCCTCAGATGGCCTTATCACGCACCCAACGCATCCAGATAAAGCCATCCGATCCGACGTATGCAGGTGCAAGGCACTGTCCTTCGTTGCACGCCTAAAAGAGGGGG
>KV745154.1:0-37735 GCA_001692735.1 Lepidopterella palustris CBS 459.81 | reverse complement strand
ACTTAAATTAAGAGCGTCCTATTCCCTTTATAGTACCTACTTTATCTTCTGTACTATTCACGGTTGCCGCCGGTATATAGTATTATTGTAGGTCGAGCATCGTCTTAACAAGCTTTAGGAAACAACTATATTAGTAATCTAGCTATATACTTTATATAAATCTACGGGCTAGAGAGCCCCGCATCTTAAATAAGAACAAGACAAGAATAACTGTGACGGTACTGCCGTCACATGCGCTACGCCGTACGCGTAGCTTATGTCATTCCTTTTACCCCGCTCCAACACTCTCTATATAGATTCGTCCCAGCCGTATTCCTGTGGAGTTCTCTGGCAATCCTTTTGAGTCCTCCTGACAGCTGTACGTAGCTATCAATATATTCGAATCTGATACTCGTTATCTAGCGTTCGATGCATGATACATCGTCGTCGTGACAATAACACAATACAATACTACTACTTATTATTAAAAACTACTTAACTTTTATTATTTAGCACGCCTAGTATAATAGTTATAAGCTTGGAAACCCTTCTACTACATTGTAAGTAAGATTTAACGTTAACAATATCCTCTTTATTAACTCTATTATAATGCGACTTTTATTAACCTTAAAAAACCTTTTTAAGAGAATCGGGCTAAAGTTCGGCCGATTATATAACACTAATATCGAAGTATTATAGTCTCTCCTATTAAATAAACCGATGCAAAAAGTAACTATAAACCCCTATTATAGGTTTAATAAAGAAGATTCCTAATAATAGACTTTTATATAAACTTTTTTTTAATAATAAAAAGCTAATATATTTATTAAAAAGTAACTAGAAAAACAACTTATAGTTCTCTTAATAATCGAAATTACAAAAATGTCGATTAAGGACTATAATCTTATTATACTTAATTCCTATACGTAGTTAAGTTATATATAAGTTTATAATAAAGAAAAGTGTTTCTATAATATAGCTAGTTTACTATTTTAAGAAGAATAGGTAGAGTTAAGGTTAATAAACTAATTTAGTTGACTACTTTTTAGGTAGAATTTAAAACTATTTAAATATAAGGCTAAATATAGTAAAGAGCGTAATTATAGATAATAGAGTTATATTAATAATAAATATAAATCCTTTAGGAACTTAAAAATTAAGGGTTCTAGATATATATATATATATATAGCCCTAAGTAAAGTACATAACGCGCTATAAATAAGTATACAATTTATATATAGCTTGTAAAGCTTTTAGGGTAATTTATATACTATTTTAGTATTTGTTACCTAATAAATATAAATATTAATTACAAACTAGGTTTTGCTAATTAATTTAGAAGCATATTTTAAGGGGGTAGCTACTATAAAAGAAAAGATTAACTTCTATAAAGATATTAACTAACCGCTATATAAACTTCGCTAAAAGGGTGAATATAATACGCAAAAGTCCATTAGACTAAGGAATTAAATACATGTTTAGAAAGAGTTTTGCGGATATTAGTATGCGGATGTTTAATCCTCCGCAATAAACTACAGGGGGTTAAATTTCTTGGTCTGAGCTTGCTGAGGTAAACATCACCTATAAAAGCCTGGTCTTTCCCCTCCGTTAGTTTCTTTAACCGTTAATCCTCCTCCCACTCACTCTCTAACCATCTCTGCGTCGTATGCTGCCTCACCGCCAGCTCCTTGCAACTTAACCCCCAGCCTTGAGGCTTTTTCCCCCTGCAACTATGTCATTCTCGTAAGACTATGCGTAGGCGCAAGCTGCTACGCTTCCCAGGGTCTCGCCTCTCTCGTAGGCTTATGCTAACGATATTGCAGCTCCAAGCGTTGAGTTTTATTTTCACTAGAAAATAGCAACTTCTGTGTCATCTAAGGGGAAGTCAATCTCCAGCTGCCCCCGCGTCCAGCCACCAAGCGGCTATGGCGCCGGCGGTGTCACCCAAAAATCGTGTGTGGTCTCGGAGAGAAATCGAGGGATTGATAGGAGATGGGCGAAAGATAATTATATTGGATGGTCAGGTGGTGAGCGCCGACGCGTGGCTACCATATCACCCAGGCGGAGATAAATCAATATTGCACATGGTCGGTCGCGACGGGACGGACGAAATAAGAGCATTGCACTCAAAGGAAGCACAGGCACATATGCAGAAGTTTGTGATAGGAAGAATACACGGAAGATGGGAAAATTTCTTGCCTCCGATACAGGGAGGATCATTCAGAACGCTGGTATCGAAGCACGTGGAAGACGAAGTGCTATATGCCGAAGAAGATTTTAGCTCATCTGAAAATTATACACCACCATCGCCAGCGTTCGATACTGAAGAGACAAGAAATGAAGTTCGTTTGAGGCATGCAGGTAACGAGACGCCTATTCCTCGAGCTTCATCCTTATCCTTATCAGAAACAGAACTTGTACAATTCAAAACTGCGGAAGCATTAACAGCCCACGCAATATCAACAGATCTTTCAAAATATCCTCCTCTTGACAAAAAATCACAAGACGAAATCGTCTCAAAGTACCGCCAGCTCGATGAAAGGTTGCGTTCTAAAGGACTCTACCAGTGTCCATATAGCTCTTACGCTTTCGACTTTGCCCGATACATGACACTTTTCATTCTCTTCTCCACATTTCTTCACTATTCATATTACGCTCTGTCGGGCCTCTCTCTCGGACTACTCTGGCACCAGCTGGTATTCACAGCTCACGACGCCGGTCATATGGGTATAACACATGGATTCCACACAGACACCTGCATCGGGATCTTCATTGCAGATTTCCTGGGTGGTCTTTCAATCGGTTGGTGGAAGCGGAATCACAACGTGCATCACATAGTCACCAACTCGCCCGAGCATGATCCTGACATCGAGCACATGCCGTTTTTTGCCATCTCTCATCGATTTTTCACTTCCTTGCGTTCGACCTACTACGACCGAGACATGACTTTTAACTCCGCGGCACGGTTTTTTATTAAGTACCAACATTACCTCTATTATCCCATCCTTCTAATGGGTCGTTTCAACCTTTACGTGCTATCATGGTCATACCTAATGAGTCCGACGCAAGCACCCCGCAAAGGACCAGCATGGTGGCATCGATACCTCGAAATGGCAGGCCAGGTTTTTTTTTGGTACTGGTTCGGCTACCAGACGATGTACCTCAGGATCCCGACGTGGTCGTCCCGCATCACGTTTCTCCTCATCTCACACATGGTCACCGCCCCATTACACGTACAACTCACGCTCAGTCACTTCGCGATGTCGACTGCCGACCTGGGTATCCACGAGTCATTCGCTCAGAAAATGCTCCGGACGACAATGGACGTCGACTGCCCGCCCTGGTTGGACTTCATCCACGGGGGTCTCCAGTTCCAAGTCGTCCACCATTTGTACCCTCGCATCCCGAGACATAACCTTCGCCGGGCGCAGAAGTACGTCAGGGAGTTTTGCCACGACGTCGGGATACCGTACGTCATTTTTGGTTTTGCACGGGGGAACAAGGAAGTCATCGGCAGACTGGGCCAGGTCGCCGGACAACTGAGGGTGTTGGAGGAATGTAGAAAAGTTGTTGCGAAGGATATTATTGAGGGTCACCATGGTCATTAAATTGGGGTCTTTCCTGGGGGTTCAAAATAGAACCCAAAACGAATGATCGTCGTGAGCTATCTGCAGGAATAATAGATGACACTAGATTATCGGATTATGATTGATCATGATAGAACGAGATCAACTGAAATTAGATCACATGAGTGCGAATCCTTTCGATTTGGAGTGATCATTCGTGAGATAAAGATGGAATATTGTACAGGCTTAAGATTGTACATCGGGAGATCGAAAATCGGAAGTTATCTCAGGACTCCCTCCTGGAGTCCATGAAGAGACGAAAGAAAATATTTCAAATTTAAACTATCTGAGATTGCGTTTGGGGGGTGGGGGGGGGGGATATATACAAACTGTATCCGTTTCAGACCGTTTTGTTTCATTATTGAAACCAATGGCAAGACAGTTTTAATATGTTTCTTGTGGTTTTGGATTAGGCTTAGTTTAGCTTAGCCTAGGTCTAAATTTTAACTAATCGCGCGATCTAATTCTAATTAACTAGTAAAGCAAGCTTGTTTAATATTCTCTACTACCTATAAACCTACCAATATATTAGTTTAATAGCTAGATCTCTTTCTACTAATAATTTCAATCTCTTTAATCTAGCGTCTAACTTAATAGAGGTTACTAAGAACCTAGAAACGGGCTTAGTACAACCCTAATTTTACTTCTTCGCCTTTACTCCAAAACCGGCTCGTAAAAAGAAATAGCTTAATAACGAACTATAGTCTTATACAGTAGCTAAAGGACCAGAAGCCTTTAAGAAATAAGTACTTCTAAGAGATTTACTATTACGCGCACAATATAAAGCATAAAGGCACTTTAGGCTCTTATAGATTTAGAGATTGCTATAGAAATAAATATAAATCTATAATAACCCTATTTAAAAGAGTATAAAACGTAAGGCTTTTAATAATATAATTAAGGACATTCTTAGTAAGCAGGCTAAGTATTAGAGCCATGATCTTGCGTAGAAGAAGGCACTAAAGGATATAATTTAGAAACTAGAGTTTAAAGAAGTATACGCTAAACTTATTACTATTTAAAACCTTCTCTACCCCTTACTTAATTAAGTCGAGTTTTAGGCCGATATTCTATTACTTAATTATACAACGAAGAATATAATAAAACTAGCTTAAAACTATATTCTAAAGCTTGTTAAATTAACCTACCTCCTTTAGTGTAAGTAGCTTTTATAGAGACCGTGAAAATCTCTTTTTTAGCTTTACTTCTTAATTTATATATAGACCTTGCCGGCAAAAAGAGACTTTTAAGTGATTATAGTATACGAGGTCGACGTAGACACCTACTATATAGAATACGCTTTACTTTTATTAAAAAGTTTAAGGGATTGTATAGAGGTAAAGAGTAGGCCAGGGTATTTATAGAGGTATTTTGGAAGGCTAGCCTATAGAAGAAGATCGGATTCTTTATATTTAAAAATTACGGCTTAAATAACAAGATACTCTACTATACTACTAAGGAAATTAAGAACTTTAACTTTATTCTTTATAGAGTACGCTTTTATAACTAACTATATTCTTTATATTATTGTATAAGCCTCTCTATTCGGCTCGGTAAGTTAAAGCGGCAAAGATTAAGTAGACAAGGAAGACGCTATTAACCTAGCTATTTTGCAAATTGCCTAGCTCTTTAAGAAGCTAAATTTATAGATTAAGGATAAGAAAAAGCTTGTATGTAAATACTATAGGCTAGGCTCTTTAGATAAACTCTATAATTTTAAAGTTTAGGCGTGTGCATTAAACAAACGATATAACACCTTTGTGGTAGCTATAGTACCCTCTAGAACTTTTAATTTACAGAGGTTAAGGTAGCGCTACTTAAGCGTAAATAGGCAAGAGACTAAATTAATAAACATTGGAACAAATTAGGTAATAATATTCTATTTAGAAAGAACTAGTAAAAGTTAGAAGATAGTAAGGATTTTTTTTACAGCCGTTTATAAGCTATATACAAATTACGTAAAAGATAACAATAGCTATAAATTAAATATTTAAGAGCATAGAGTTTATTATTAAGTACTTTAAAAATAAAAAGATAAAGTATAAAGAGAACCTATAAATAATTGCACGAATCCTAATAGGCTGGTTTAAATTTAACAAGTACTATAAGCTCGCCGATAATACGGCAATCTACGTAGTATTAATTCTTCTTTATTTAGAGCTGCGGAAAATATACCTTGAAAAGGGTTAAGCCCACTAAAAGAGGTATATTAAACCTACAGTTCAAGCTGTTAGGGAGGTGTAGAAGAGGTATTTAAGCCGGAGTTTCCGGTAGGCTAATAGTAGATTTTAACGCCATTAAGGATCTTTTTAAGAGACGGCGTATAGAGCTAACAAGAACAAATACTATTATTAAGGAGTTTGAAAAACTTTATTAAGGTAAGGAGTAGGCATTTAAATTCTATACTTTTAAACTCCTCCGTAGAGAACACCTATCTAGCTTAGCACTATTTGGATACTATTGAAATAGTGGCTCGAACTAGCCTGGTAGGCCTCCTATCCTAGCCTTATATAAATAGCCATTACAATCTTTATAATCCCACCGATGTCGGGAGGCCTAGAACAAGTATTTTCTAGTGACAAATATACAATCGCACCTAAGACGATACGCCTGATGGCGAGAATAGTAGAGACAACAGAGTACTTAAAGAGCTAGGTTTGTATATCCCAAGAAAGGTAACAGTCTCCTTTAAGCGATATCTTTTAGGAGAGCTGCTTTATCCAAGAAGCAATTAAGTGCTTGAAGAAGTCCCTAGATTTTTTAGATAGTGAGGGAGAGCCTCCTTTATAACATTATATATCGCCGGCGGGCTGCGGGAAAGCTAGGGGGTGTGGTAGTAAGTATATTCTGTTTCTAGGGCCTTTATATAGCTGATTTAGCCCACAGGATAGCCAGAAATAGTCACAATATAATGTTATCCATCTCTAGACCTGAAACGTATTGAAACACTGAAATAAAACATGAAACGGGGGATTGTTTAGATAATATTACTGAAACGGAGACTCTGATTTTTTAGTTTCAGATATAATAGATAAAGGGAAGTATATTCATGAGTAGGTAAGTAACAGGAAAGTAGTAAATTAGATTACGGTAGGATAGAATAGTTGCTTGCTCTCTGCTTGTCGTTGTTGTGGCCTATTTCACATGCTTCTCGTTCCGTCACTTCTCATCAAAGAAGGGCTTCTTTTTCGACCTCTGCGCTTAAAAAAAAATCTGAGAGCTGATTATCGATAGATAAATATCTACATGGTTCAAGGAGGAAAACGTTTCTGCTCATATTGCTCCTCCTCTTCCTCTTCCTCTTCCTCTTCCTTCACCACCTTCTTTAAGACGAGGGCGAGGGTAGTGAGGACTAGGATGAGGATAATGACCCAGGTGACTTCCCAAAAGCAATCCCAAAACCCGCTTTTCTTCACTTCAGCTAGGAAGTTTCGAGTGACTGGCCGGTGGGCTCGTTGGGATGGTGAATGCCGGAGAGATTTGGCGTTCCTTCGATCTAGCTCTCTCAATGCATGTTTGGTCAACCAGACCTTCGATAAGTCCTCCCGAAATCCCGCCGACGAGTGAGATTCAGAGGAGCAATGGCTGAGCTTCAATCTTTTCGATTGGAGTGGATGTCGTTCCGTACGCTGACGCTTTCGTGGATTGACAAGTTACTGTGATCTAGACATGTATTCTACAATAAGCATCGTCAGAGTGTTACAGAGGCAGTTGGGCACAGGCGGTTATATTCTACACTGCTCGACATACTCAGCTGTCTGTTGTAATGGTTGGAATTCGGATGCGGGTCCGACGACTACGCCTTCTTTATATTGATTACTACTGATTACCGTTGAAAAGGCTCTCAAATGGGTAATTTACTACATTATTTATGTATCTAATCTTCTCTCATCAAAATAATAGACAAGACATTCACTCCATTTCTTCCTTCCAAAGAGCCTAACGAAAGCTATTTAAAGCTGCTATTATCTTTGTTGCTGATACACATGTACAATGAGAAGAGAATAAGAAGTTTCAAAAGTTCAAAACAGATAAGATAAGTAGTAGAAGGCTTCTAAGTAAGGGTAGAGTTCTTCCTCAGGAGAATGTCGATAGATTGAAGGCAGAGGATCTACAGAAACAAGAGCTAGCTGCCCAAAAACTAGCTCAAAAGGAGTATGAAGAAGGGACCTCTCTACCAGAGCTTGATTTTAGTTTGTATACTGAATCATATTGAACCCTGGCGAATGCAATCAAGACTGGGCAGCCTATACGCGCGTCTTTCGGTGTAATTTCAGCCTGCAGGGGCATATAGAAGTGAGTTAATCCGGAAGGAAGACTCGAAGGAATGTGGTGGTTGGCCATCTGATTGGTTCACACCAGGTGTAATGTCACGCCCACAACGTACCCGAAAACTTCCAAGCCGTTTCCTTCTATAATAAGAAGCGTAATCCCTCCAATTTGAGCTATTTAATTTAATATAGGGCCGTTGTTGACTTTATTATTGATACAAATACGTTTCAATGCATATGGCTCGCTTCCTGGGGTGTCTCGCTTCCTGGGTGTCTCGCTTCCTGGGTGTCTCGCTTCCTGGGGTGGCATGTTGATTCTTGCTGGTCAGGAGAGAAGAACGGAGGGTTTACGTGGGCTTAAATAAACGGAAACCAATCAATTCCTCAATTGTCCACTCGTGCTGTTTCTGCCGCAGATTCCAAGAAAGTCATCGCCGCTGGCCCTCTTCCTGCAGAACAGCGCATTATCAGCTAATGGATATTGCCGCAGGACCCCAGGAAGTGCGTAAATCACACGGCCAAGCCTCTACGCACCCATAAGCATGACGCCGCCTGTTCGACGGATCCACAATGAGACCGTGCCGAATTGTCTGATCCGCAAGTATCATCTGCCTCGTATTCACGCACCTGAGCTACACCAGCGACTGTCACGGCCGCATCAGTTCATGGGGGAAGACCCAATGAGGAAATGTATCTGGCAAACGGCTGTTCGAAATCCCTCGAGATCCCACTTGTGTCTCCTATTTCGAGAAATTTGCGAGACGACAGTCTGACTTGCCTCACCGTTCTCTTTGCTGGATTCCTTGCCGATTGCCCTCTAGGCCATCTTTCAGCTGATTAAGGTGCAGGCTGACCTGGATCCAGGCGCATCATCGGCTGCTGGAGGATGCTGAGGATGCCTGTGGTCAATACGAATACCGCAGGCTAATTAAAAAGCACCACTTTCCTATCCAAGGCAAGTTCAGGGCTATGGCCACAGATTGGATGTAACCACGCCGCCACCGCCAGGCATTATTGCAACATTGCAGTTTTATGCAGTGCTACAACGTGCATGACCCAAGCTGAAGCACCATATCCTGAAAGGTATGGTCGCAGCGCTGCATCATCCACCCGCAATCTCGCTTCCGTACAGCCGGATCGCATGCCAGCATTGTTGAGGTCAACTCATTTGTATGGGAGGGCATAGACCAAGGGCAAGGAGCCATGGTAAGAGCATTTGCAGGATCCAACACGGACATCCACCTGGAATCCATAGGAAAAAGCATCGAACTGATCGATGGAGGCGTGTAGAGTGACACTGGATATCGGGAGAGCCGAGCATTACCCCAGAAGGCCCACAATGCCAGTTGCTCTATCGGCAGTTGTATACTGAAGTGGCACGAGAATACGACGGGGATATACCAATCTATAGTTGGTCCAAAAATGGGGTAATGACTTCGGAACTGGAGCCTTATACGTTGTGAAGCGCAATGGCACGCAAAAGCAGCTATGCCCTTCATAGATGTCCTAGTGGATGCTCAGCCTCAGACGTGGAAGAGAATGAGGTAATCGTACATAGTGTCGTATGTTGCTGTTCTTTATTTGCCCCTGAGCTTCAAGAAATGGGTTATTTTCTGGAAGTTAAGAGTAGGAGCACCTGTATTCATAGCCGTACACTGCATAGCCGCCACTAGGGCGGCTGGGACAGCCTATGAATTAGTCCAATCCAATCCAATCAAGAGATGGGTACGGTTAAAAAGGTATCAACTTTGCATGAGCGCATCGGGCATTATGGCGCCCTAGCTGGTACTACTATACCCGACCGGGCTAATGTATATACAAGCGAGCCTATCAAAATAAGATTGCTTCGTCGGACCGATTCACCCAATCGGGAACCGATCGATCAATTAAAGCGCTTGTATAATCCGCAAACTCCTCCCATCGCTTAAGTAAGCGATCTGATTCATACAAATCATCAGATTCCAATGCAGACCATAATGTATCATATTGTGCCGATTCCAACAATGTCGATAATCGCGTGAGTTTTTGTATCGACTCTGCGAGGTCCGTGGTCGGTATCGATGTTGATTGTGTTAAATGGGATTGTTGAAGGAGGAAGAGGGCTAGAGAAAGAGAGAAGGCAGATCAAAGGAATACTGTCAATGCCTTCACAAGAATGTTTGTTGCTGTTTCGGGATGTGTCAGATGCGGGTTGAACTGGTATCTAGAGCCTTCTCAATCCTTAATTAGACGGTTGAAGATGAAAACAGAACGAAATAATGCGCCTTCAGATAGAGGTAATAATCGATCTCCAGATTTGTCCTTTTGGACAGGCCAGGTAATAGGAAATGTAGATAGGTTTTCGTTGATCATAGATCTGCACTGATTCAGTCCAGGGCTTCATAATTTATAATTTCAGTAGAGTAAGACAGGCGTAGACGTCAAAGAATTTCTCTTCGTATTGTGGTTGACATATTCTTGAAATATGGTTGTCGAACTGCCCGAGCAGTTCGGTTTGGGAGTTCGAAATTGTCTTCCTTCTTCTTGCTATCTAAGAGGTTCAGGTACCTTATATACACGAGAGTTGCTCGCTAGTTCCGTCGCTGCCTGTA
The DNA here is from genome assembly GCA_001692735.1 of Lepidopterella palustris CBS 459.81. NCBI lineage: Eukaryota > Fungi > Ascomycota > Dothideomycetes > Mytilinidiales > Argynnaceae > Lepidopterella > Lepidopterella palustris. The sequence continues at coordinate 27,268 of KV745154.1, read as the reverse complement.
GCGTTGCCTGCTGAAGCGCAGCCTCCATCAGTCAACAGTGAGGTTGCCTACACTAAGGGCAGGCAGCAAAGGAGATAGAAGTTTCCAGTAACTGCAAGTTCGACAGTGGTTGTGGTCTCAGGATTATATCGGTCAAGCCCATCCAAAATCTGTTCAATATGCGCTGGATGCTCCTTGCATTTGTCAAATGCTTGAGTCATTGTGGTTGACTTGGGCTAACGTGGAACTTGAGCTCGTTGCAGTTGTTAGATGTGACTACGGAGAAAATATTCTGATGGTACGGGTTGCATGCATCGATACGCAGAAATTTTCCATCCTGGGACATGGGCGCCAGTCTGGTGGCTGAATTCGATCGGCAACCAAGTTATACTACATGAAGTGGCAAGAGGTCAACATGATCTCTTCAATGACAACGTGGTGTTGAGGCTGGTCTTGTGACCTAACAATTTAACAAACTTCAGGATGAAGGAAGAAGGACTACACATCGATCGGATACTATTGATACAAAATGCTCCCCGTCTCCAAACCAGACTCCGTCAACCTTCTTGAGATAGACCTTCCAAACATGGTACTTGGCTCAAAACAATTACCCATCGATTAGACCTGTGCATGCCCAGGACAAGTCTGATAATGAACTCTACATTTCGAGAATGATGACTCCGAATATTATTCGATATTGTTCTGCACTTATTCCGAACCCGGATTTATTAACCTGATTTCATGTGTCCCTGCTCAGTCTTCCGCGCACTTTGCTCATGATGGCACTACCATCCCTGTAGCGCGCCGACATGGCCAATATGCGCTTCTCCTGCAACATGTTGAGGTGGTCTGCTACTTCGTTCGGAGTGATGAAGACTTTCCACACATGATCTGGTATACCGTCAAACGCTTCAGCAAAAGGCGCGTCTCTGTTCTTTTCGTCCATTTAGGGCTCATCGATGACTTTTCGGATATAAATCTCCTCGATCCAACCAGGGTACTTCTTGTAGACCTCAGCATACGATTCTGGATCGAGTTTGGTCAAATCACCAATGCAAATCACTACTATCAGGTAGCTAGCTGTAGATCTTCTCCATTCGATCTGTTTTATACGCTTGAACTCCCTGGGTGAGCGATTGCAAAAGACCACGAAAGAACATCCAGGAAGCATTACGCAAGATAATAGTACTCAAAGTATAGAAGCTCTCCAAGAATGTGTGTAGAAAGGATAGAGATTGTATGGCGAAGCGGATAGGTAAAACCAAGCAGGATTATTGATCTACTCGTTGATGATTTGTAAACGTATGTAATTAAAAAAGGGGGCGGCGCGTCAATAGAAATAGCTAACTTTAAAAATAGTATAGATAGTATAGTAGAATAAAGTATAATATATAAATAACGTTATTGTGAAATTATTAACCTCTATTTTATATAATATTAGTAGGGCTAGAGACTTTTCAGGTAAAAAGTGTTGTAAGAAGGTATATATTTGAGCGAGAGGAAGAAATCAGCTTCCAAGGTTATTCCGCATAGTTACGTGGCCCCTCCCATTTACCCATTTTTTATGGCGTGGAGACTACCAAAAATTTATGAAATGACTGTTCAGTCAGAGTTGCTTTTCCAATCACTAAGTATGGCTAGCAGAAACTCAAAATTGCCATGGGCTTTACCGGCCAGAGTGACATCTTCAGTTCCCTTCAAAACCTTGCCTCCCTATTTCATCGTTTTCAAGACTGAGTTCTTTGATGAAGAAGGAGAAGATGAAACCCACGGCTCCCATACCTGCGAGCGCCAAGAAGACAGCCATGAAGGAAACTGTATAGGACTCTATTACAGCATTGTAGGCCGGAAGGGAATGGTCTATTTCGCGGAGAAAGGGGATGAAACCGACTGCTTCGCGTACATCGTGGAGGATCGCGAGTTCGCCGGGCAGTTGGCCGAGCTTGGCGATGCGTTGCTCGAAGACGCTGTGGAAGACTGTCGAACCAATTGCGAGGCCGGTCGTGCTGCCGAACATACGGAACGATACCATGATGCCGATAGCGATGCCTGCGTCATCAACTTGCTGACTAGCATTCATGGGGAACGTGCAGATGGTGAAGAGTACGCCAAGACCGACACCGGCGAGGACTTGAGGGCCGTATTTTATGCCATCAGAGACACCGGGTTTCCATAGCGCAAAGAGGCCAACACCGACTGCCAGACACGGCCATGCGGCGATGGTTAGTAATTTATATTTCCGAAGGACTTCTACACTGACGGCTCCGACGATGCTGAATACGACAATGAAAACGCAGATCGGCAGTACCTCGATGGCGGATCTGAAGGGCGTGTCTCGGAAGGTGGCCTGGAAAGAGAGGAGCAGGTAGAGCAGACCGCCGTTCAACACTGCGCCGTGCATGAACGAGCCGATCAGAGTGAAGGTCGCGGTCCGGCTTTTGAAGATGCGATACGGGAAAAGAGGCTTAACTGGTCGTGCTTCGTAGAAGCTCAAGGATATCAAGACGAGAAATCCTAGTATAAATGGGACGAGTGTTTTGTATGACGCCCACGGATACAAGGCGCCTGCCCAGGATAGCGGCAGTGAGAACAAAGTGCTGCCTATCAGGAAAAGTACCATACCGGTCCAGTCTAGGCATGCAATCTTGGAGGCAAGCGTGGCTTCGATAGGCTTGAGTCGCAGAAAGAAGAAAAAGAGCAGCAAGCCGGTCACACCAAGCGGGAGGTTGATCCAGCCGATCCATCGCCAACTTGCATTTTCAGCGAGGGCAGCACCAACGATAGGGCCGCAGATGGCGCCGCCGGCCATGGGAATCGAGAATAGTCCCAGGTACAGCGGACGCTCCTTCAGGCTCGTGATGTCGGCGAGAATGATCTCCCCCAAAACATCAAGACCGCCGCCTCCCAATCCCTGCAGAACACGGCCAAGAATCAGTATGCCCATGCTATTGGCAACTGCGAAGACGATAGATCCGGTGATGAAGATGATGAAGGATGCATAGAGCGGGATCTTGCGGCCCAGGACATCGGAGAGACTCGTTATGATGGGCATCACGGCCACGACGGCGAGGAGAAAGCAGAGACTGGCCCAGAAGGCCTCGAGCGTGGTGCCATTGAGGGCGTGGGTTATCACCTGGGGCATCCGTTAGTCAGCAGAATCTATATGGCTGGTGGCGTTGAGCTCACCGGCACGGCGACCGAGAGCGCTGTTGCGTCTAGCGAAACGAGTAACACGCAAATGTTCAGCGCCAGAAAAGTCATGTAAAACGAGAGCGGCTTCTTTGCTTTTCCGCCATTGTTGAGCGGCACCTGCTCTCGCTCGAGACCCACGGGCTGGCCGGACAGCGACGGCGGCTTGCCCATGACCTGCAACGGCAGGTCAGGCCCGGATGTCTCTGCCAGCTCCAGTGACACCTCTTTGGCGACTGGTGCGGCCATGGTGGGCGAGTCAGGCGTCCTCTCCACTATCGACAACTCAACTGGGAGCCTGCTGCTCAGCTCCGCGATGAGAACATCAAGGTGGTACGGGATCGAGGTGCGCGAGGTGCGATGTGAGGTGCACTCAATTACTGGGCTCTGTTACGCGACGGATCCAGAGAGCTAGGGAAGTGGACGAAACCAATTGATTTCTCCAATTAATAAGAGGTTGAGCAAAAAGAGAGAGGAAGAGTCACTGCCAGTCCGTCTCTTCTAAGTATTGTTGTAAGCCTGCAGTGTTGGTCAGCCCGTAGTGTTGGCCAGCCCGTAGGATTAGCTAGCCTGCAGTGTCAGCTAGCATATAGGATTGGCTGGCCTGCAGTATTAGCCTGCCCGTAGGATTGGCTAGCCTGCAGTATTGGTCAGGCCGCAGTATTGGCCAGTCCCTAGGATTAGCTAGCCTGCAGTATTAGCTAGCCTGCAGTATTAGCTAGCTCATAAGATTAACTGGCCTGCAGTGTTGGCCTGCCGAAGGAAATGAGCGACCTTACTCCCGCACTAATGGATACTGGAGGCACCATTCGATCTCATCTCACCGAAGTCGTGTTAGGCTGCTCGTCGGTTTCTTCGCCTTTATAATTCTGATAATCTTGTGCATCAAGATTCGAAAGCATAGAAAGGGTAAAAAGTAACAGGAAATTGGTGTGGACTTTCGCCACGTCCAATTATGACTGTTCATTGTTCTTCAATCAAATACAAATGTCTTCATGAACCATACCAGACATAATTTGTGACTCATCCTGAGTGCGGGAAGAAAAGGATGAAGCCTAGATACCAGGATATGAGAACAATAATACCTGTTGAGGCTCCTCCAATTGGTGAAGTAACGTGGTTAGAATCCTGCTTCCCGAACTTCCCAAAGCATGGCCCAGAGTGATAGCGCCGCTTCTGAGATTGACCTGAGCATTCTCTACACCTAAAATTTGCTCATTTTCCTTGATGACTGCGGCAAAATCTTCGTTGAATTCCCAGGTGGTAATGTATTCCTTTCTCAAACCAGCCCTTTCGAGGACTCAAGGAACAACCTTGGCTGTGCTACTGGGAAATCTATTGGATCTACGGCCGCATCTCCGTAGGCAATGATCCGAGCAAGAAGTCCAGAGCCTTTGCCGTATTTCTGGGCCAATTCTTTTGAGCCCAGGACCAGAACACTTGCTCCATCACTGAGCGGACAATTCTTTGCAGCTGTGATTGACCCTTTGCCTGATCGATCAAAGACCGGTTTCAAGGTAGGTACCTTATCCAACTTGAGCTTGTTGAATTGCTCATCCTTCGAGACAATAATATCTCCTTTTTGCCTGGAACAATGACTGCAACGATCTCCTCCTTGAATAAGTCTTGCTTATAAGTCTCTTGTACCCGTTTTTATGATTGTATAGTCTAGTCATCTTGATACTATCTTGTAATGTTGTACTTTTTGGCTGTGAGATGATGAAATTCAACTCAACGAAGGTATCGGGACTCAAGGTCGACTGGTGGGTAAGTTTCAGCCCAGTTCCAGGAAAGGTGTTTGTGTAGGGCGGAGCTGCCAAGTTCTATTTGTCAAGGCAGTCGCCATTTCGAAAGAGATGCTTTCTGCAACATAGCACTTGATATTCGACATAGAATGCGTTGGTCATTATCGCACTAGATATTGAAGGTAGCACTCGATAAGCAGGATAGCATATCCATGGATCGGGATAATGGTCCAAGGGCACCTCCAGTAGAGTTCCTTCCTATTTGGACATCATATATGGATATTTCGTCTGCTCTGTTTCTAATCTACTCACGAGTAGTATACTCCACTATTTCATTATCGTTCGTGTCATTGTATGACTCCCTCATTTCTAGCCACCTCCAGGATTGCATCCGTCACCTTGTGCACATCTGATGACTTGAGCGGTACACGATGTGCTCCATCCCACTCTACTGGTCTCGTTGTTGACGGATCGCAATATTGTTGAAGCAGTCTGCGGTGCAGATGTAACCCGCCATCCTGTAATCCATGGACATGAATCGTTGGTAGTTGAAGAATATGTTCATTTGTCTCTGTATCCACTGAATCAAAGCCCTCTGAAACCTCAGCCGCCGTCACGAACGCTTTGATGTCGTCTGTTTCCTGTCGCATACTGACCACCGGTGCCCTTCCGGCCAGAAGAACTGCGAATCTGAAGTCGGGTTTTGCGTCATCTTCCGCTGCGTTCTTTCCAGCCTCTCGTAGCTGATTCCGATATTGCTGCTCGAATAGCAAACTTGCGGAAAGCTTTGCGCCCTAACTGAATCCGAGAAGACCCACCCATGGTCCGGTTGCACCAGCCAGATCGTCTTTTTCCATGGCATCTCTGAGTTTATACCAAATCTCATCCACTGCTACTTTTGCCTCTACTTCTGGATGCTCTGGGAGCCAACGAAGCCAACGCCGAAAGGGGCCATATTCTTCGTAGACTGGAACGATGCCAGGGCCTGGATCGCAGTAAAACGGACCATCCGCGGAAACGAGTCGAAATGTGCTATTGAGTGTTTTTATTATTGTTCGTGCTTACATACGGAATATCTCCGCATTGACCCCTCCGCCGTGTAGACAAAGAATACGTGGTAAGGCTTTGCTGACATGGTCGCTGGTCATGTTGATCACGGCACTGTTGCTTGAACCAGTGTATGTTGAACTAGTTCAGCAACGATCTAGATTGTCCAGGTTTCGTTGTACGATGATTTCCACTTGAGAAACAGTACCCTATGCGAATGAAAGGGTCAGTGAGTGGTGGCTACTTGGTATCAAGAGATTCTGAGAACGTCGGGAGGTATTTTCTATCCGCTCCGGATCTCCTCAGCCCACCGTCAGCATCCTCCGGGTAATCAAATGAGTACGTCTTGTATTTTTAACAACCTTTATTACTCCGCACACTCAGTTGACTGCAGTGTTGGCCGGCCGTAGGATTAGCTAGCCTGCAGTGTTAGCTAGCCCATAGGATTGGCTGGCCTGCAGTGTTGGCCGGCCCGTGGGATTAGCCAGCCTGTAGTGTTGGCCATGCCGCAGTGTTGGCCAGCGTGAAGGATTAGCTAGCCTGCGGTGTTAGCTCCACAACACTACCCTACCGTTCCTAAAAAAGGCAACAAATGCATGCTATGTACTGTATACATTCTAAGGATCTAAAATTAGACTGCCTGCCAGCCCTATAGCGCTTACCGCCCATAATACTAACTATCTACACCATTACAGCCCTTCAAACCCCTCCATAGCTCCATGAAACTTGGCCTGAGACTCTATCATTGGTGTAATACCATACATCAACTTCCCGGGAATAGAGAAAATCAATTTGCGTTGCCGAATCCTATATGCGGGTAAGAGAGGCCGTAAGAACCTAGGCCTCCATTATTCCCAAGAAGTCTCCAGGGGCAATACAGAAGAGGCAACTGTCAAGCTGTGCAGACGTCAGGGATTATAGTGCCACAACAGTGGATTGCCATGTGCGGTACCTTGCAATGCGCCCGATTAAATGGTCGATGTGTGTGGCCCAAAGCAGTGGATATGCATAATCTTATCAATCTGGACTTTAATCCTGACTTGGTCACGTTATTTCATCGAATGATTATTTTTGGAATTTGTCGTGGTCAGCATGCTGGGGTGTCCAAACCGCTTGGTTGATTGAGCTTAATGCAGAAAATCAGGGAAGATTAGCCAATGCCCAGCTTGAAGCCCAATTTTTCCGACTATTGCTGACAGTCCTCCAGTCCTTTCTACGCTCCGCATTTAGAGGTCCGGCTTACCGCAACATCTCGGGCAGAAGATATCTCTCTCCCCAACCGTGCTCTAGTCTCTTTTTTTTTGTTATCCCGCTTGTAGCCGTCACAATGGGCCTCTTTTCTCAAAAGAAGCACTTCGTGCTTAGCGGCCGAGTAAGTAATACCGGATGACTCCGGATTCCGCGTTTCTGACCAGTCGCTCAAGACAATTCTCATTACTGGCGCCTCCCAAGGCATGGGCCGCGGTCTCGCTAAGATTTGCGCTCAAAAGGGAGCAAATGTTATCATAGTGGCGCGCAATATCGACAAGCTGAAGGCTGCTGTCGAATATATATCAGTATGTCTCTTGAGAACTCCAGTCTTTATAGCAGCCACTGAAGACCTTAACAGGCAGCCGCAGCAAATCCTCAAACACAAAGATTCCACTACATCTCGGCCGATGTTACCTCTGCCGAAGAGAATACACGTCTCCTCTCTGAAGCGACAACCTGGAACGGAGGGAATCCGCCAGACATCGTTTGGGCAAATGCAGGTTCTGCATATCCTCACCTCTTCATCGAAACATCTATCGAGACTCTACGCTCCCAGATGGATATCGATTACTGGGCTGCAGCTTACTTGGCGCATGCAACATTGCAGGTCTGGACGAAGCCGACTAGCAACCAAGCAAATGGGACAACATCAAAGGCATCAAAGGGAACAGAACCTCTTCCTCGACACTTTGTAATGACATCTTCGGTGGTCGTATTCGCTGGACTGGCAGGATACGGCCCATATGGACCGGCAAAAGCTGCCATGCGCAACCTTTCCGATACCTTACGTAGCGAATTGGCCCTATACAACGGAGCAAGATTACATGCAACGGATCCACTCCGTATTCCAAAGATACGCAATCATATAGTATTCCCAGGCGGCATTCAAAGCCCCGGACTTGATGCCGAGAACAAAATTAAGCATCCGGTGACGACGAAACTAGAAGAGGATGACAAGCCGCAGACTGAGGATGAGGTCGCGACTGCAGCAATAGCAGGGCTCGAAAGGGGCGAATATCTCATCACTACGGCCTTTTTGGGTAGCCTGATGAAGGCTGGTATGCTTGGAGGCAGTCCGAGAAATGGATTAGGGGTAGTAGACACGATCATGACTGGGCTTTCGGCACTAATATGGAGCTTTGTAGGGCCAGATATGGAAAGGAAGGTGTGGAAATGGGGTAAAGAGAACGGCATTGGAAACACATAGATATCATGCCAAGTCTTTGCCTACATCAATATTCAGCAAATGCGAGAGCGTAATTGAAGGATCAGTAGTGAAAAGTGGTGAGATACTTATCTCTTATTCGCCTTAACAGGTGTGCACATTACCAGCCAAATGGGCCCCGTATCCCATGTGGCTGACCATTTGGCCAATGCCGTTATACTGAATGAGGTTTCGATAATGGAACTATCATGACCTTGTCATCCAATGTTTGGTTAAAGATGCCATGTCCACTGTTGGTCAAATCAGTGGCTTCTGGTAACGAGCGGGCTAAAGCGACAACCGTTTTCGCAAGTCACAAACGCCTGTCACAGAACATGCAAACAATGAGGATGTGCACTCAGAAATAGAGCGTGATGCTTGCAGACATAAGCATCGTAAGGATCCCTTTCCTCTTAATGTAATTGGGCGCTAAACTATCCACTCTCCACTCTAAATGGCCTCGAAACCGTGGAATGAGGCAATTAGGGTAAAGATTCTCTTTAGCTAGTCGAGTAATAAATACATTACTAGAGGAATGGCAGAAGGAGGATTTATCGGTCAAGGCAACTCGGTCATATTTACTCTTAGTCTACTCTAGGTGCCTGTAGGCCTAGTGTAGCCGCGGCAGCTTCTGCTAAGGCGTGATAAATGGCTTCTTAGTAACCTTTCGACAATAGGAGCTCTCTTTGTGGAATATAGTGGTAAGAGTATTATTAGATATTGTAATTCTAAGCTTATCTGCTATCTGCCTCTAAGGCTTCCTTCTTTAGTGAGCGTTTAAGATAGAGTGAATAATTGATCAGTGGCGAGTAGGAGTATTAAGGATAGGCATCCTTCCCTTTAGCTTTGTAGGTATAAGAGGACTAGTTGTACAGCTTCGTATAGTACGGCGAACTGCGCTCTTAGACAGTTTCTAATTGCCGTGAGATCTGTCTGTTTGAGAGACCTGTATTATGGAGAGTAAGGACCTGTAATTGTTACGGGTGAGGTACCGGCATGGGGTAGAGAGTATCATTTTTAAGAGGTGCTTAGGCATCTGTAAGGATTTTCAATTAGGGAATTATATACACATACTGCAGGGTTTCCCGAGCTTTCTATGCACAGATGTGCGCATTGACCTGCGCAGCCCGTGCAGGGGAGGGGACCGTAAGTTTTCCACATGGATTGGTGTGCCTTTATGCTCTTATTCGGTTTTGTGTTGGGGATACATGGGTCTGAGTATACGTGGTGAAATACGCGGGATCCGTTCGGCGACCTCCGTACCGTACCTGGTCTCAACTGGCGGCCCTAGCGTCTTCACATTTCTCGTTGTTGCACGATTGCCCCACTTATATGAGGCTATCCAAACTTGTGCCTAGAGTAGGTTTGTGGGTCCAATTCTCGAAGAGTTGTTGCTCCACGCGTTTTTGTCGACCGAGCTTCTTTGTTACTCGATTCCTAAATAGGATTCCGCTGGACAAAGAGCTTCGAGCCTGCTTGTCCTGTTCAGAATTCACGCATCTCTTTGCTTTGCACTGCAGCCTTTACTCGATCGGAATTCCTCACTGTTTTCGCCATGTCTTCCGTTATTTTCAGTCGCTGGATGGCCAGCCAGAAGCCCCGCGCACACACTATGCGTAGCGCACCAGCCTTCTATCGCAACCTGGAGGAAGCTCTTGATGTTAGAAGGAAGGATCATGGACTGTACACCCTAATCAAAAACACCTGGGCAGAGGGAGCAACTGCAGATTTCTGCTCCAACGATTCCCTTTCTTTTGGCGCTAGTGGACGATTGCGCAAGGCGTTCGAAGAGGAATTGGCTCGAAATTCCAGTGCACAGCTTGGAGCTGGCGGTTCTCGCTTGATGGATGGCAATTATGACTATATCGAAGCAGTGGAGCAGGAAATTGCCGACTATCACGGAGTCGAGGCTGCGCTCATCGTGGGCTCAGGCTGTGATGGCAATTATGCGATTTTTGAGGGGATTCCGCGACCAGGTGATGCAATTATCTATGATGAGCTCGTCCACGCCAGTATTGTGGACGGCATGTCACGCTCGCTTGCTAGTACGAAAGTGTCTTTCGCTCACAACGATATCGATGCATTTCGAGAAGCTTTGATCTCCGTGTGGGATTCGCAGCCGCTCATCAAGCAGGGGAAGAAGTGCGTCCTCATTGTTGTTGAGAGCTTCTACAGCATGGAGGGCGACATGTCTCCCTTGAAAGAACTCGTGCAGGCGGCAAAAGAGATATTCCCAGCCGGCAATGCGCAATTCATTGTTGATGAGGCGCACAGTATGGGCGTGGTGGGTGAAAGAGGACTGGGATTTGTTGAGGCCTTGGGTTTGGATTCAGAAATTGCTATCAAAACGCACACCTTCAGCAAAGCGTTCGGATCGATAGGAGGTAGGTGGACCCCGGACCCGCATTGTCGCATTTTCGCGAAACTGACAATGTGCACAAGGTGTTATCCTCGGCAACCACACTGTCAAGAATGCACTGGTGAACTTCTCGCGTTCGACAGTGTTCACTGCTGCGCCGGCTTTCCATCAGGTTGCTGCGATTCGGGCGGGTTACACGTTGATGCCGCAGCCCGAGACGAAAGCGGTAAGTTCCTGTTCTGAAAGGGTCCCTGGCCAGGAACTAACGGACTGCCCAGGGTCGAGACAATATCCAGCATCTGGTGAAGCGCCTCTTCACGAAGATAACTGCGCATCCGATTTGGGAGGAAGCAAATGACCGGAATATTATTTCGATCCCAGTATCAGAAGACTGGGAGGAGCGGAACTTCCAGACGCAGCTCGTGCCGCTGTGGACTCGCGAGCGATACGGCCACTGGTTAACTTTCCACTTAGACGCAAGAAAGTACTCGGCCTTCCCTGTGACTTTCCCAGTCGTTCCGAAAGGAAGTGCAAGGCTGCGGGTTGTTATCCATGCAGACCATTCTGAGGAGCAGATTGACGGCTTGGTGGCCGCCATCTGTGAGTGGGCAGAGGAGATGGTTCAAATTGAGACCGGAACTGGGGGGCGAGGTAAGGTGCCCTGGGCCGCGCAGCAGGTGTATGCGTTGACCGACGAAGAGGGTGTCAACGGAGCTGCGAACAAGGTGACCGCTAACGGAGTTTGATGCGACATTGCATGAGTTGGCGATGGATGCGTCCATCTCTTCCGTAATGTTATCAGTTCATTCTTTCCCCACAATTTTTCCCCACTGGACAGGCCGTAATTTGCGAGGTCAAAATAAGGCAAGTCAGCAAAATAAGCTTACGCGGCAGCGAATTGCGCCCCCAACTTAATACTCTGCATGGTTGTGGGCTGACATGCAGGTCGCGAGGAATTCGCCCGGGCGCAAGTTCGAGCCCAGCACGTAAATGGAAGGATTTGGAACACTGCAGGCAAGCTAATCTTACGGGCTGGCGAACACTGTGGCCTGGCCGACACCGCAGGCCGGCCAATCGTTAGCTAGCCTGCATTGTTGGCCTGCCCGGAGGATTGGCTTCCCCGCAGTGTGGGTCGGGCCGCCGGATTAGCTTGCCTGCAGTGTTGGTCAGGCCGTAGTGTGGACCGGCCCGTCAGATTAGCACCCCTGCAGTGTTGGCCAGGCCGAAGTGTGGGCCGGCCCGTCGGATTCGCTTGCCAGCAGTGTTGGCCAGGCCGCAGTGTTCGCCAGGCCGTAGGATTTGCTTGCCCGCAGTGTTTGCCAGGCCGTAGGCAGAGCTTCTATGAGTGAATATATATTCATTTGGTTATGAACGCATGCACATGCATACATAGTAATACATAGTAATATGACTTCTGCTTATGAAAGCATATGAACTTAGATCACGTGAGGCCAAGGACCTCTGTAACCGCCTCTAAAACCTGACATTCTCGAAATATATACATATATACACTACTGTGGCATCAACTGAGGTCGCCGGCGGCTCAACCATGCGATCAATATCCCCTTTATTATTATTTTCGTTGAACTGCCAAATAGTGTAGTTCGAGAGTTCAAAATTGTCTTCCTTATCTTTCGTTTCCGCTAGAAGCTCCTAGTTAGTTCAATACTAAACCAGTGTAGATCCGTGCCAGTTCGACATTGTTACCAAGCTCAGACGCCTTTCAAATCCTCTGAAGTGACTATTCTCCCCCCTCCGAGTCCTCCGAACGCCCTATAAAGAAGAGAAAGCTTGTACGTGCAGAATCTACTTGGGACCACTTTCGTGAGTCCCAAGGTACTGAGGACCGCTTTGATAAAGAGAAGAGGGGACTTCACTACTGAGGGATCTGTACAAGGCGGTCAACTGGCGTTTCATCTGATACTCGCTACCATCTTGAGAAGACGCACCGGATATTCGTCAATGAAGCGCTATCTAGCAAGAATAGGAAGAGGCAGGAGGCGATGGATGTACTGTTTACACATCTCAAGGAGAAGAAGGTTAGGAAGATCAAAGAGGGAGAAGAGGCTACCTTACGAGATGTTATCAAGTAAGAAGCATTCTTTAAGGCCCAGAAACTCCTCATTAGATGGCGGCGATTGCCCTATAACTTTGTCACCTGGTCAAAGACCTACGCCTTACTCTATTCTGTTAACTATCTCACACCAGAGTTCATGGTTACTGCATTATCCTCCGCATCGTCACACGTTAGGACGTCCTTCACGAAACACAAAGCGACTGTTAAAACGGCTTCTCCACGGTGATCGAAGCCCCATACACTTCTCATGCGACCTCTGGACGTCAACTAATGCGAAGTCACTGTTCGGGACTCACGTACAATGGGCTGATGAGCTGTACAAGCTCCGCAAGGCGATGATTGGGCTACCACGAATTCGGTATTCGCACTCCGGCGAAACCTAGGCCTGTTATATTATGTATACAATTTGAGGCTTTGAGTTTGCACGGTCAGTGGGCTGCTCTGTTGGCGATAATGCTACTTCCAATGATATTTCTATCAAAGCTATTGCAGCTACCCTCCTTCCAGAATACGGTGTTCAAATAGACCCAACAAAGCGACGAATTCGATGCCTTGCTTATATTATCAACCTATCACTATCCGTATTCCTATTGGCGAACAACAAGGAGGTGCTTAAGGAAGCATTGAAAGTGTCATTACAAGAGGCGGCAGAGATTACGATGTGTGAGGCATTGATTGAGCAACTCAAGGCTATCAAACCCAAGGGAAATGACAAGAACAAGGCCCAGAAGGATTATGCTGGATAGAGGAGTATTGGTGCACTTGGCACTTGGCTAGCTTCAGTTCGCTACTCCAGTATTCTATCAGACGCCTGGAATGATATCTTACCAGACGGGGCGCTCGGTATCGATAATGCGACGCGGTGGGACCGTAGTATCTCCTAATTGGGCGTGTTACTGAGACGCAGAGCCAGATTATAGCCATGTCACAGCAGTACGAGAAGCTATTCGGCGAAGGTGAAGATATACTAACTATAGCGGAATAGCAAGTCTTCAAGGAGACTAAGGAGTTCTTACAGCTATTCTACGAGGCCACACTGGAAGGGCAGAAGGAGTTTGCTTCGCTTGACCAAGCACTCTCCTAGATGGATGTCTTATTTAAGCACTTTGAGAATACAAAGGTACGCATATTCTTATCGAAGTAGCGGCGGTAGCTAATATTTGTAAATCCGCTACCAGCACAGCCCAATCCTGCTCAACTCAGTCAATATGGGTTGGTATCAACTAGCCAAGTGCTACGAATTCTCCGACGACTACCCCGCCTATACTACTGCCCTCCTCCATCCTGCAATGCGCGGCAAATATAACAATACAAATTGGGAAGAAGAATGGCGTGAATGTGCTTTCAAAGCAGCTCGCACTATCTGGTAGGAGTACAAGGACCGGTTCATTACATCAACGCTATCTCTAATACGCCAGGATAAGCCGCTTAACAAGGTCCAGTCACTTCGTAGAGCGCTAAAGGTTACAGAGGCTCATAATGAGGAGGATGGCTTGAGAATTTTCTCAACACGACGCCTTGCATTATTCATTACTCGCCGCTTGAATGATGGTCCCGTGAAGAGCAGAGAATTGAGTATCCCCGCCTAAATCATATGGCTATCGATATCCTAAGCATCCCACCGCTGACGGACGACATAGAACGGGTGTTCTCTGGCGTGCGACGTACAAAATTATAGAAGCATGGTTCATTGCATATAGATACTATAAAGGTTCAAGAATACCTATGCAATTGGATAGCTAATGGGCTAATTTATGATAATCCAGCCGTATTGGGGCAGGCAATGGCAGTGGCGGAGGCAGAGCCAGAGCCAGAGCCAGTGGTAGAGCCAGTGGCAGTATTGATTGATTGATTGATTGATGAAGTAAGTTCTCAACAGTATGCCAAGACCTATATTATTAATATAAAGGATAGATATGAATATAATGCCTCCCGTAATAATACATAGAAATATAGGCCTATATTTATATGCGTGCATTTATGGAAGCCTCGCCCGTAGGTTTAGCTAGCCTGCAGTGTTAGCTAGCCCATAGGATTGACTGGCCTGCAGTGTTAGCCTGTCCGTAGGATTGGCTAGCCTGCAGTGTTGGCCAGGCCGAAGTGTTGCTGACCTGCAGGATTAGCTAGTCTGTAGTGTTGGCTGGCCCGTAGGATTAACAAGCCTGCAGTGTCGGCCTGGCCGCAGTGTTTGCCAGCCCGTAGGACTACCTAAAGGACCTCAAGCAGTCGCCCTTGCTTGACACCCCCTCCTGCTCTTAGATTGTTGTTGCTAGACTTGCTACTGCTGTTCTATATCCCCGGTTCCTCATCGTCTTTTGCATTCCTGTTTTGATATAGAAGTTTGCCACAATGGCCGTCCCTACTACAACATCAAACGGCGAGCTTGCCAATGGTAATTCTACCAACAACGGTCACCCCAATGGTGCTACCAACGGACACATCAGCAACGGCGAACCTACAACGAATGGCTGCCATGCCACTAATGGTCATGCTGCCACCAACGGCCTTGCTACCAACGCCACCACATCCACCGGTAACCCGCCCAAGCCCATTGCCATCTGTGGTATGGCATGCCGTCTCCCAAGTGGCATAAAAACACCACAACAACTCTGGGAATTCCTGCTTGCTGGAGGCGATGCACGCAGCAAAGTACCAGAGTCCAGATATAACATCGAAGCGTTCTACGATCCCAGCGGAAAGCCAGGCACAACGAAGACACAGCATGGCTATTTCCTGGACGGAGATCTTGCAAATCTGGACACATCGTTCTTTTCTATGCCCCGAAAAGAGGTTGAACGAATCGACCCTCAGCAGCGTCTCATGCTAGAAGTAGCACGAGAATGTTTTGAAGATGGTGGAGAGACCGGTTGGAGGGGAAAGAAGATTGGATGCTACGTCGGCAACTTGGGTGACGACTGGCTTGAGATGCTTGCACAAGATACCCAGAACTTCGGCATCTACCGACTTTCTGGATATGGTGATTTCTCGCTCTCCAATCGCATCTCCTATGAGATGAATCTTCGGGGACCTAGGTACGTCAGAAGTTAATTCGTGGACGCGGTTCGAGTACTAACACATTTTTAGTATGACTATTCGAACTGCATGTTCGGCCTCTATGGTGGCACTACACGAAGCTTGTGTAGCGATCGATAGAGGCGACTGTGTGTCCGCGATCGTTGGCGGCACTAACCTCATCTTGAGACCCAGCTGTACGATTATGATGTCTGAGCAGGGTGTCCTTTCCCCGGACGGCTCTTGCAAGACTTTCTCAACTGCCGCCAACGGATACGCCCGTGGCGAAGCCATAGTCGGCGTGTTTGTGAAGCCACTTGAGGATGCAATTCAGGACGGAAACTCCATTCGGGCCGTCATTCGAGCCACCGCCACCAATCACGACGGCAAAACTGCTGGATTCAGTTTGCCCAGTTCAGATGCCCAAGAGATTATGATACGCAGAGCGTACGAAGTCGCAGGTCTCACAGTATCAGATACCGGGTACGTCGAGTGCCACGGAACTGGTACATCGGTGGGTGACCCTATCGAAACCAAGGCCGTGGCCCGCGTCTTTGGTGAAGCAGGTGTAACCATCGGATCTACCAAACCCAACTTTGGCCACACAGAGGGAGCCTCCGGTATTCTCTCGGTCCTCAAGACTGTTCTCGCGCTCGAGAACAAGACAATTCCTCCAAGCATCAAGTACTCCCCAAGGAACCCGAACATTCCATGGGAGTCAGGCAAACTTGTGCTTGCAGAGGAGCCCCTATCCTGGCCCGAAGGCCGCCTGGAGCGAGTCAGTGTGAACTCATTCGGTTTGGGAGGAACCAATGCCCACGCCATCATCGACTCTGCAGCGAGCTACAAAGTTCCTACTGGACCCCGGATTGAGGAGGAGGCTGCCCAACTTCTCCTCTATTCCGCAAACACCCAACAGTCGCTCACGACACTCATCGAAAATTACAAGATCTTCGTTGAGGAGACTGCGCCGAATGTCGAGGACATTGCATACACGCTTGCTCGTGGCAGGGAGCATCTACCTTATCGTGCATTCGCCATCGCCAATGGCTCTTCAGTTGGAGTTGCTTCTCCGATCACCAAGCCTAGCCAGCAGAAACCCAAGATTGCCATGGTCTTTACCGGCCAGGGTGCTCAATGGCCTCAGATGGGTGGTGACCTACTGAAGTCCAACCGGACCTTCCGATCTAGCATTCGCTCCCTTGACAAGTACTTGAAGGACACACTTGGAGAGGAATCGCCAAACTGGAGCATCGAGAAAGAGCTTCTCAAGCCCGGAAAGAAGAGTCGTCTCAGCCTGGCAGAGTTTGCCCAGCCGCTCTGCACTGCCATCCAGGTTGCCCTTGTCGACACCATGCGCTCAATAGGAATTGAGGCAGATGCTGTTGTTGGCCACTCCAGTGGTGAAATCGCAGGTGCTTTCGCTGCCGGTGCCTTGACTGCAGGGGAGGCTATCGTAGCTGCTCTGTATCGTGGTATCGTGGCCAACAAGCAAGAAAGGCCTGGTGCCATGGCCGCGATCAGCATGGGTGTCGCAGACACTGAGAAGTTCTTGATCCCCAACACCGGCATTGCATGTGATAACTCCCCACGAAGCGTTACCATTTCTGGTGATGCCGACAAGATTGAGGAGGTCCTCACAGCTATTCGCGCCGCCCGCCCCGACACCCTCGCGAGAAAGCTCAAGGTAGACAAGGCTTACCATTCCTACCACATGGCTGAGATTGGTGACATCTACAACTCTTCGATCGAGCAGAAGGTGGTTGAGAAGAGCCCAAAGAAGCTCTTCTTCTCCAGTGTTGAGAACGAGCTGCTCGACAGCTCCGCTACTCTCGGCTCCCGTTACTGGCAGAAGAATTTGGAATCTCCTGTGCTGTTCAACGGAGCTGTTGCACGCCTCCTTCGCCACTTCTCTGGTCAGGATGTTATACTTCTAGAAATTGGTCCTCACTCCGCACTGGCTGGTCCCTTGACACAGATCATGTCTGAGACGCCCAACAGCGCTAGGTACATTCAAACAATCGTCCGAAACCAGAACTCCACAGAGAACTTCCTCTCGGCCGTTGGCAAACTCTTTACCTTCCACATCCCGATCGACTTCAAGGCTCTCTTCCCTAACGGCTCTTGCTTGTCGGGCTTGCCTCGATACCCCTTCAATCATGGCGAGAGCAGCCATTGGTTCGAGTCCCGTCTTAGCAAGGAGTTCCGACAGAGGAAGTACCCCCACCACGACATTCTCGGTGCCAAGGTCGTGGAAAGTACCGATCTTGAGCCCGCATGGAGGAATCTGTTGCATGTTGGTTATAACACTACTTGGCTCAAGGATCATAAGGTCGGTGACGACATTGTGTTCCCGTTTGCTGGTTATGTCTCAATGGCTGGTGAAGCAGTACGCCAGGTAACCAAGATTGAGGACGCTTTCCGTTTGCGACATATCTCGGTCGGTACTGCTATGTTGCTTTCGGCGGAGAAGCCAACGGAGATCATCACCACCCTTCGACCGCTCCGCCTGACAATCTCTCAAGACAGCAGCTGGTACGAGTTCACTGTCTCAGCATACAACGGCCACCAGTGGACCAAGCATTGCAGTGGAGAAGTGAAGGCTGAGGGTGGAGCTCTACCTGCTGGTACTAGCCCCAAGCCCTTCCCTCGTGCCATTGGATGGGAGAGGTGGTTTGATGGTGTGCGCCGTGAGGGCCTGGACTTGGGCTACGATTTCCAGAATGTTGATGGCATCACAGCCTCCACGACAACCCACGAGTCACGGGGAACTGTGTCCAGCAAGAAGTACCCGGTGAATCCGCTTTCCAAGTACCACATGCACCCGGCTGTTCTTGACAGTGCTCTGCAGCTGCTGTCTGTTGCTTCCTCGAACGGTCTCACGCGCAAGCACAAGAACTTCCTTCCCATTTTCTGCGATCAGCTTCTTGTTGCCCGCACGACCGAGGACTTCGTCATGAATGTCGAAATCAGCAGTATGGGCAATGGATCCACCTCTTCGAGGATTGGCGAGGGTAAGGGTGTTGTGGACGGAAAGGTTGTCCTCAAGTTCGATGGCTTGAAGATCACTCCTGCAAGCATCACTGATGACTCTGTGGAAGTAACCGATCCTCATGCTGCATCCCGTCTTACTTGGGCAGCTGATTTCGACTTTGTCGACCTGAAGACTCTCTTCCAGAGTTCTCCTAGTCGTCGACAGTACGCTCAAGCCCTCGAGGAGCTCGGCAAGCTATCTATTCTCAACGCACAGAAACAACTTGCCAATGTCAACGCTCAGAGGCCTCATCTGAAGAGGTACGCTCAGTGGATTGACACCCAAGCCAAGTCATTCGAGACCTCATCTTACGACGATGGGATGATGTCTCAGAAGATCCAGCAGCTCCGTGAAAGCTTGGCCAATACCCCAGCTGCGCCCGTAGCAGAGGCTCTCAATGCTGTCATCTCTAACATTGATCCTCTGTTCACTGGCAGCGTTTCGTCTTGGGAGTCGCTTATTCCTGCTGATACTGTAACGAGTTTTTACGACTTTGTGTCGGAGTTCGACACCTCGGCTTTCTTCAAGACATTGGGCCACTCTAAGCCAAACCTCCGAGTGCTGGAAGTCGGCAACTGGGCAAGGTCGCCATCGACTGCAGCCCTTCAATCGCTTACGCTTCCCAACGGACGTAACTTGTGGTCACAGTACACTTTCGCGTCCAAGAAATTGGTTGCGACAGAAGAGCGTCTTACCGGCTATCTGAACTTGGAGTATGTCACCCTCGACATTAGCGAAGACCCAGCCGACCAGGGCTTCGAAGGTCGCCAGTACGATATTGTTATCGCCAACAACGCCCTTCATGCAACACCCAACCTTGCGCAATCTCTCCGGAACATCAACAAGCTTCTCGCCCGAGCTGGTTGTCTGTTCCTACAGGAACTCGCTCCTGCATCCAAGTGGATTAACAATATTCTTGGTACCACCCCAGCATGGTGGCGCGGATTTGCGGATAGCCGGGTCGATGAGCCGTACGTCAATGCCAGCCGCTGGCAAGTTGAGCTCAAGGCAGCTGGATTTGGCGCTCCAGATGCTGTTGTGTTCGACTCCGACGAGGCCTCTCAGATCAACGGTGTTGTGATCGCCCGTCCCTATAGCACGGCTCCCACCAAGACCTCAAAGTCTATCAGCCTGCTCGTTAAGGACAAGACCAAGACCTATGATGTGGTGGAGAAGGTCCTCCAGGAACAAGGCTATGAGGTCACCAAGATTACGCTAAAGGACGCTCCGCAACCCAACGTTGAGATTATCTCCATCATCGATCTAGACGGTCCATTCTTCGAGAATATCACTGACCAGCCCTACTATGACTTCCAACAGTTCCTCGCCAACCTAAAGAACTCGGGCATCTTCTGGGTCACCAAGCCCTGCCACATTCGTGTCCAGGACCCACGCTTTGCGCAGGTTATCGGTCTCGCTCGTGTCATTCGATCCGAGCTCTTGATCGAGTTCGCGACTTGCGAAATCGATGATGTCGATGCCGCATTCTCGCTCGTCGGCCAAGCATTCGAAAAGTTCCGCACCCGCGATGACGAGGACACTCTCAGCCCCGACTTCGAGTATGCTATCGAGAAGGGTGTCATCAACATAGGCCGCTACTTTCCTTTCGTCATGACGGATGGCTTCAACCAGGAGACCGAGGGTGAGCGCATGAAGGTTGTCATCGGAACCCCAGGACGCTTAAACACTCTCCACTGGGTCCGCCAACCTGAGCCCGTTCCTCTCAAGGACCACGAGCTTGAGATTGAGATGCACGCCGTTGGTGTCAACTTCAAGGATGTCTTGGTCGGTATGAATCTTATTGACCATGTTGGACGTTACCATGGTCTTGAGGGCGCGGGAGTTGTTCGCCGTGTCGGTCCCAAGGTCAAGGACTTCAAGCTAGGAGACCGTGTTGCTGCTATGGAGCACAATATGTTGTCGACGCTGCTGATCGCGAACGAGATCATGTGCGTCAAGATCCCAGACTCGCTCAGCTTCATCGACGCTGCGACTATGTTCACGGTCTATGCCACCGTGCAACAGTCCCTCATCACTGTTGGCCAGCTCAAGAAGGGTGAATCTCTCCTCATCCACTCTGCGTGTGGTGGGGTCGGTCTTGCAGCCATTCAGATCGCGCGGATGATTGGTGCAGAGATCTATGCTACGGTTGGATCTGAAGAGAAGGCGCAGTATCTTGTCAAGAACTGCAACATCCCCAAGAACAGGATCTTCAACTCTCGCGACAACTCTTTTGTCGAAGGAGTGTACCGCGAGACCAACGGTAGGGGTGTCGACCAGGTCCTCAACTCCCTCTCTGGTGAACTTCTCCACGAGACGTGGAAGTGTGTCGCGCCCTATGGCAAGCTCATCGAAATCGGTAAGCGTGAGCTTATCGGTCACGGCAGACTCGACATGGAGCCATTCGTGGCCAACCGCAGCTATTGCTGTGTGGACATTGATGCTTTCTATGATGTTACCATGTCCCGTTTCAAGGAGTAAGTCAACTGTGATTGCATTACGACTTCATTGCTAACATGAAACCAGGATGATGACCGAGACCCTTGAATACCTTGAGAAGGGTCTGATTAAGCCCATCGCTATTGCCAAGGAGTTTGATGCCTCCTCAGTTGCCGAGGCTTTCAAGTACTTGCTGCCAGGTACCCACATTGGCCGTGTCGGCATCCGCATCCGCGATGTCGAGGGCCAGCCAACCTTGAGGGATGAGGTTGCCAACCCTCCCCAGAAACTTCAGCTCGACCCAGAAGGCTCTTACCTCTTGGCCGGTGGTCTTGGAGGTCTAGGTCGCGCCATCTCTACCTACATGGTCGAACATGGTGCCCGAAACCTCATCTACCTCGGTCGTCGTGCCGGCCAGAGCGACACCGATCAAGCCTTTATCGGCGAACTCAGGAGCATGGGTGTCGATGTGATCACCGTCTGCGGCAACATCAACGAGCTCGACGACGTCTCTCGCACCGTCGCCGAAACCCCTACTCCCCTTAAGGGTATCCTCCAATTGACCGCCGTCCAAGCTGATGAGAACTTCGCTAGGCTAACAAAGGAGCAATGGGACTACAGCTTGGGCCCCAAGGTTACCGGAACCTGGAACCTTCACCACGCCACCGCAGGCATCAAGCTCGACTTCTTTCTCCTCTTCAGCTCCATGTCCTCTGTCATCGGTCTCCCAGGTCAAGCCAACTATGCATCCGGAAACAGCTTCCTCGACGCCTTCGTTCAGTACCGCAACAACCTCGGTCTCGTTTGCTCCTCCGTCGACATCGGTCCCGTCGCCGATGTCGGTTTCCTTTCCGACAGGGCTGCGCTCCTTCAAACAGCTACCCTCACAGGTTTCAAGACGCTCCAGGAACAGGAGATGTTGGACTCGATCGCTCTATCTATGATTGCCAAAATTCCCGACAGCTCCAAGCGCGCCTCAACGTTCTTCGACCCCAACGTCTTCGTCTTGGGTCTCGAGTCTACCATCCCCCTCAGCAGTCCCGCTAACCGCGCTGTCTGGAAGAAAGACCGCCGCATGGCAATCTACCACAACAACAGCGGATCTGCTGTTGACACTGCCGCTTCTTCCGACCAGCTCAAGGGCTACATTGCAAATGCTCGTGCTGATCCTGCGATCCTTAAGACTCCTAGTGCAGCAAGCTACTTCGCGCAGGAGATTGGCAAGCGCCTCTTTGGCCTCCTGCTCAAGGATGATAGGGACTTGAACACCAGTTTGGCACTCGCAGACTTGGGACTCGACTCCCTGGTTGCTATTGAGCTGCGCGCGTGGTGGAAGCAGGCGTTTGGCTTTGATATTTCGGTGTTGGAAATGCTGGGTATGGGTAATTTGGAAGCGCTTGGTGGGCATGTGTCCGAGAGGTTGCTGCAGATTATTGGGGAGGAGAGCAAGAAAATGTAAAATGTTTCTACTGTTGACTGCGGTTACTTGATATGGTATTATTGAACTCTACGATGAGAGCCAAAGTGGAATTATGTCTTGCTTGAAAGCAGAGCAGCGAGCGAAGCTATATACTAACCGGGGGGCACGTGAAAGGATGACAAATTAGGATCCCACAAATTAGGTTAGTTCAACAGGTATTGTGTAAGACGATCATTCAGCGCAGAGTTTATTTGCCTTCCGGTGCTTGATTTTTGGTATGGGGAGTTCTTGATTTTGATTTCCCAAATTCCATCAGCCTTTAGGTTATTAGACTAGATTGTGGTGAGGGCGACGGGTGTTTGGATTGGGCCCCAGACATCTCTTTGCACTTTCGTCAGTGAATTTTTACTGTACGTATGGTTTTGCAAGTTCCTGTAATGTTGGTGTTTTGATAAGCTCTTCCGTTGATCACATATGCTACTTAGAACTAACCTTTACCTCTCCCTGGCAGTTGAGATCGCATCTCCACAAAAAGACGCTTGCGCGGTGTCTCCTTTACAAGATCGTGATGGCGATGACATTATCCAGTGCGTCCATATTCTCCACATCTTCTCCTCGACCCTTTTTGTTCATAACCCCGACAAAGATATATGCTAACCTCTACCTCAAACCGGCATCTAGTCTCCTTTCCGACCCTTGACATCTTTTCCATGCATAATGAAAGGAGGATACTGTAGAAAGACCTGGATGAGATATCGGATAGGGTATATGCGGAAGCAATACGGCGACAAGAGGAAAACTATAGCCAAAGATGGGAAAATCGGGTCCAAAACTGGGAACAAAACGGACGGCCTAAGCATTATGGCTCTCTTCCCGTTCGTTCATACCAAGTTCACCGCAGATATAGAAAGAGCATACCCTTTTAAGTGTCCAGGTATATAATATTGTACCGATAAGCCAGCGAAGATGGATCAACCGCCCTTCCAGAAGACACATACTTGCTCTCCCTCGCAAGTCAGTCAGACCACATCTGCACTAGACCATACCCTACTCGCTTTTGTCACATGTTCTCTACTTCGCATTACTCGGCTCTGCCTTGAAGTAAACGTGGCGAACATGGCTTAGGATCAGTTCTTGTTCTACCGGCATGCATTAAGGAATTTGTCGAACTGACACGGATCTAGAATGGCCTAGTATTGAACTAGCTAGGAGCTTCTCGTAGGTTTTTTACCCCATCTTCTTAACTGTCCTTTGCCACTTTTTCTATTCTTTGCCACTACTTTCTCCATTCTTCGCCACATTCTCTTAGTATATAGACTCTACTTTCGTAGAAGCAATAAACAAGGAAGACAATTTCGAACTCTCGAACCGAACTGCTCGGGCAGTTCGATAGAACTCTATTATCTATATTATCTCTTTTCAACTTTCGGTCACTTTTCAGTCAAAGATCTGCTTCGGTGGCGAGATATAGAGCCAACTTGTCTATCACAAACCACCGCCACACCCATCACATTAATCCAGCTCTCCATTCTAGCTATACGCAATCATGTCAATATATAGAGACTAATTCGTTCAGAAGTAGCATTAGGAAATCAGACTATTAGAATCAGCGACTTGTAGTCAGAATGTGGGATATAGCATCATGGATATGCTCTTGTTGGTGGCTCGCAAGAAGCCTTGTCTTGTTCAAGCTAATGGATCTTTCAGACCGTGAGCAATATATCCAGGCACATGCACAGAAAGTACATGGAGAAGCACAAACGGAGCACAAGGTTGTGAGCTATCAGGGTCAAAGCTCAAGCGCCACCACACTAGCCACTGCATCAGGTCTAGTAATAGGGGCATGATTACTCTTCCTTAATATTATATAGATAGGGGCTTCTTGCTCTTTCAATTAACAGAGTTGTCTTCTTTAATATATTAGCACTTGTCGAACTGGCACGGATCTACAGTGGCCTAGTGTTCAACTAACTAGGAGCTTCTAGTAGATTCTTTGCCTTGTATTTGTAATTGTCCTTTACCTCTTCTTCTAGAATATTATCTACTCTATTCTCTTAGTATATATAACCTCTGCTTTTCGTAGAAACAATAGACAAGGAAGACAATTTCGAACTCCCGAACCGAACTGCTCAGGCAGTTCGACAGCTCTTTCCTCAGCTAACAAAGGTCTCTCGAAGAGCTCTTGGTTTATCGAAGTAATTAGGAAAGCGGCTACTTTTTTCAAAGCGATTTGGTTAATCTAACGGGACTTTACTATCTCTAATAGTCATCATTCTATATATCAACATATACAAAGATCGAATATCAATTTAGAGAAGAAAGGCTTTATAAAGAAAAGTCATAGTAGCGATCATTTTACTGCCGCAGCGGGGGCAGGTCATGAAAACTGCCGCTCAAACTATCTATGCAATGCTCACCACTTTTAATCCAGGCAACCAATAGATCACGAAATTCTTTTCCGTGGTAGTGATCCCATGAATGCCACTTAGTAGACTACCAACAGTATCAATCCTCTCCCCACCGCTCATCACTTTCTTTAGGGATAAAAGTGATTTGCTGCTGTCTTCCAGGAGTCCTACCATAGTAAGCATCCTTGCGGAGGCTTTACGAACCCGAATAGGCGAAGACACAATACGAAACATTGCCCGACTTTCGCGTAGAGAGAATAAAGGTACACCAGTACGTCGATGTTCTCACTTTCTCACTATATATCTAACAAAGGGGGCGACAGGTCGGAGTAGTAGAGGAAAGTCATTGCAATCTGATAAAATTACTGTTCTAACAAGCTCCGGAAATGAATTTGAGAAACTTAGAGCGATATATGCTCCTATACTTAGACCGACAATATGAGCCTGACCGCCTTTAGCCTCTTTTTTGATATATTGCGCGAGTGTGGAAGCACAACGGTCAACGCCTAGGAAGTCATCCGCTCCTAGCGTTAGCGTTAGCATGTGAAAAGAAGCGGACTCTGCAAGTTGAGGAATAGCAGACGCCCATTCCTAATCGGCAGAGAAAAGGCTGTGGGTGAAGACAATTGTCTCATTCCCGTCGTGGCACCATGAATTAAACTTTATCTTACGGGTCGAATAAATGAGTAACGTTAGCGGAAGTCGAATTAGCTTACAAATGTTGCTTTTTTTCATTCTGAACATTCGAAGTGTGCCCATATATGTCGCAAAAGAGACCATTTTCGGGCCAGTACTTCATTTTAGGAGGTGGCCCGATTTGGGTATCCTGTGTGTCGGTTCGACATCGTCTGCTTCGGAAGATGACATAGTATGGCTGTGGGATTTAGCGGCTGGAGACAGTGCGGCTCTGGGACACAGCAGTCGTTCGAATCATATACACGATGAAGGGTCACCAGGGTAAAGTCAAAGCCATCGCATTCTCGCCAGATAGCAAGCAGCTGGCGTCGGGCATAGTAAAACTTGTTCAATTTCCATTTGGCCTAGTATAACAAGATCCACCTCGTCTTCCCAAGCGAACGCAACAGAATCATTGCCACACCATTGCATATCCTTTGGCGCCATCTTAACTTTCGGATCATACTCGCTAAGCCTCTTCTGGAAATCACTGCTCACAACCCACACCTTTCCATCATCTGTGTACAGCGCAACAAATTTCCCGTTAGGTGAGGCACCAACATGTCGAAATGGACCAGCACCGAGACCTCGATTGTCGAAGTCTGTGCCGTCAAAAATGTATATGGTTGAGTTGATTGCAAGAAGCACCTCCATGGAGCGCGACAGCGAATCCGTACGCGGTATCAACGTCCACGAATAAACCGTCTCATTTGGCGGACTCGCCAACAGCTTCAGCCTGAGTTCAGCATACGAATTGACCACAACCAGATGATTGCTTCCCAGCAATGCCACGAACTCATGAGACCAGAAGCGACAAGATAAGACACCATGCTCCTCCGTACCCTGCCTTTCCCATTACCAGCTCCTTCCCCGATATCCGTTGGAAGGAGAGTGTAACTCACATGTCCCAGCGTAAATGACACAGAGTCACCGTCCAACGCCTCAAAATATCGCACACCTCCATCTTCCCCAACAACAACCAGCCCTTCACTCTCACTCCACTCAAGTCCTCTCACCTCGCTGCCATCCCATGGTACCCTCTTAACCAGCTGTCCTAGATACGAGAACAATAGTTTTTCAGGGGCTTTGGCTAGCCCTATTTACCAAATAAAGTCAAGGCCCTATCACTATGTTCTCTATCTGCCACTCATTTAGTGATTTAAGTGACGACTCTGTGTCCGGATGCTGGGGGCCAAGAATTTGTTTCTGTAGCTGAAGGCATGTTTTTAACAATGAGATAGCCTCGTCGTTACGGCTTTGGGATTTAAACGTAAATGCGAGGTTATTCATGCTTATCAGCGTGTCTGGATGCTCCTCCCCAAGCACCCTCTTTCTCGTCTCTATCACTTGCACCTCCAGCTCTTCGGCCTTCTTCCACCGCCC
This sequence comes from Lepidopterella palustris CBS 459.81, assembly GCA_001692735.1. Classification (NCBI taxonomy): domain Eukaryota; kingdom Fungi; phylum Ascomycota; class Dothideomycetes; order Mytilinidiales; family Argynnaceae; genus Lepidopterella; species Lepidopterella palustris. The sequence continues at coordinate 46 of KV745154.1, read as the reverse complement.
TTGATTCCTGTACGTCGACGCCAGGTTGGCCATGCTGGTCAGCGTG
>KV745153.1:0-32274 GCA_001692735.1 Lepidopterella palustris CBS 459.81 | reverse complement strand
GTAGAGCTCCATCTCTCTTTTATACAGGCGCCGCCCGGCAGCTGCTTGCAGGCTAGCGGTCCGTGGTGGTGGAAATGGTGGTAGTAGTGGTGGTGTGGTGGTGGTGGTGGTAGAAGACGCGCGCCGTACGCCCCTAGCAGCATCGTCAGTCAGTTGTCAGCAGGGCTAGGCCAAACGCGGAGCTCGTCGAACGGTAATAAATGGGCCCGTCCGGCAAATTGGCGAATGGTACGAGGCCGTCAGCGCCTCAGTAAGCCTGGGTTTGGGAGATACTCGAACATTGGAGGCCACGCCGAGCGCCACGGCCGTAAATATATCGGAACATCAGACGGGCCGAGCCCTGCACGTGACGCCGCACGGGTAAGCCTGCAGTAATCCGCAGGTCAGCCCGGCCTCTTATACCAAGCAATATCTCAGCCACCTCCCTGTAATTTCGTACTTTCGCGACGTTTCACAGATCCCTCTGATGGCAAACAGTCCGCCTTCCAATTCCTCGTCCCGACGCAAGAGATCATAATGATAATGTCTGAACACGACGATATCTCTCTTGAAACGGATGTCCGAGCTTTCGTGGGCATCTTTCCGGTCCGATTCCTTACATATTCAAGATTCGCTCTGTACTCCATATTCTGGTCAAAGTTCATGCTAGTATGCTACGGAGTAGCTTGGTTCGCCATACCAAGTATGCGCTCGACCGTTTTTTGGGCCTATCAAGTATATTTTATCTCGTGCCTTGACGACGTTCGGAAGTTCGGCCGTGTCCTGTTTCTCGCTTTGTTTGGCGCCCTTCCATGGGATAGAGTTTTATTTGGCCTGATTCATACCGGCCTTCCTCTCACAGCATATTTTTTCTCTGCTATGATATGCAACCAAGTGCTTCAGAAACCGTCATTGTTGTGGACAGTGGGCTGGGAATATCTCAATATCCTATTTTTGGCTCTGAATTCGACTTTCCTGGCTTTCTATACCTGGCATTCTGTTCACGCTTCCGTACGCGAGCATATCAAACATGTCCTGCCACCTTTTAGGCAAACTGGCGCTAATATGATAGCTTTCGCCATGTCGTCTTTTGTCTTTTTTTGCCGCGGCAGGGGCTATTTTCTTATTTTTTGGTGGAGAATATGGGAGCGTCGAGCAGACCGCCAATATGATGACAACTTGGCAAGAATTCAGTCACAAAGGGGGCTCGAAGCCATTCGAAACAGGCCATCTGAAAGTCTGCCTTTTGAATATAAGCGTCTAGAGAAGGATAGGGAGATTCGCCTGCTTGAAGTATCAATGGGACCGTCCAGAGACATCAAAGCCAATATGGTTCACGTTGACGTAGACAACCCAGGCGAATATTCGGCCATTTCTTACACCTGGGTAAATATGATAAAGAGCCACGGAATAGTCATCGATGAAGCCTGGATGGCAACCACTGCCAGTGTTTACGAGGTCATCTTCAAAAACACGCCTATAACTGGGACCAAACGACTTTGGATAGACTTTGTATGCATTAACCAGGACGACAACCACGAAAAGTCGAAGCAGGTCCGCCTGATGCGGGATATTTATTCATCTGCGAACAAAGTCATTGCTTGCTTGGGTAATGTAAACAACGAAATCGCCGACATCACAGAACATTACTTGCATAAAATATATGTCAACCGCAAGCAGCTTTTCAAGCAAAGCCGTCTGTCGCGCATCCTAACGCAGCAGCGCAAGATTTTGTTCAACGTGCGGAATCCCCAATGGGCAGCTATGTCGAACCTCATGAACCATCCGTACTGGACAAGAGTCTGGATCATCCAAGAGATCGCAAACGCCAAGAGACTTCAAATACTCTTTGGAGATAGAGAGTTGTCCTGGGATGCTCTTCGTCATTTAGTTTTCTCTACGCTCTCTTCACCCGACACTGATCCTCTCATTGATGTGCCTGAGCTAGTACATCAAGAGGGAGAAAATCCTCTTCGCGGCATGAACCGGATCTACCTCATGATGTGTACCCGTGATGCATTACGGGGCGACTCGTTACCACCAATGACCTTGAAAGACGTTCTGCGCTTGTCCACACGGTTCAACGCTAGCGACGAAAGAGATCGCGTGTTTGCTCTTCAAGGGGTCCTTGTAGATGAAGTAGACAAAGAGCTACTCCCAGACTACACAATAGGTGCCGAAGAGCTGTTCAAACGAGTTGCACGCCATCTCCTCCACCAGGACGACCCACTCTGGATGTTTGCACATGCGGGAATTTCTCAGCCAAGAGCCCTTTCATCTCTCCCTTCCTGGGTGCCAGATTGGAGCACTTTACGTTGGATGGTTTCAATAGATCGTCTTAGTGATGGCTATGGTCAAGCAATGAAGTCAGTTGGGCTCGGAACGACGTTGTCGAGAGCCCAATCCTTGAGCGTCGCCAATGGGATCCTGCAGGTCGAGGTTGTTGCCTTGGGCTCTATCTTGGTCACAGCGCCCATTCCAATGTTGGACGAGGTCCCAGATTTTATACCAAAGATCAATAGATCAGTCTTGGACATGCAATTAACAAACTGGTTACAGGTTCGAGCAATTGTAAAGCTTGCGATACCAGACCCATACATGACCAGAGAGCCCCGCGATGAAGCTTTGTGGCGGATGCTCCTGGGATATACGGGTACTGACGCAGAATCGATGGCAAAAGTGCGCATGTTCTTCGAAGCCTGGGAGAAGTCCATTAGTATGCCGTCTGGTTTGCTCACCCACCTCGAGCACGACAAGAAACAAATCCAGAAAAGCAAACATTTCTTAGGAAGAATGAAAATGATCATCGCCTTTTGCAAAGTCTTTTCCGAATACCTTACGGCCTCGAATATCGTCAATGCCAGCGGCATCTCTAACAGGATAGGTACTCGCTGCACTGGCCGGGTTGTCGCTGTGACTGACAGTGGATACATGGCCCTCGTTCCTAAAGGCACACAAAGTAACGACAAGATTTATCTGATGGCTGGAGCCAATAGTCCTTACGTCATTCGAGACGATAGCTATCTCCCATCATCGCCTATCCTGTCTAGAACGAGACGTAGCCTACACTTCCGCCTAGTCGGAGATGCTTATGTACATGGGCTTACAGCGAGGGATCCACGAATTGCGGGAAGCACGTTTCAGAAGATCCAGTTGTACTAGCGAGTAGCATTAGTGAGCTACTAGCTCAAATTCATTCAAATTCTTAAATCTGTGACGCTCAAGTCCCTTTTGTGCCGGTTGGTCTGACGGCTCGCGCCAACGACGCCGATTGGGCAAAGCCCCTACAGAATATCGACGGCATTTTCAAGGGACTGATCGATCAAAGTATTCGAGTGGAGTGTTATACTCGTGAGTACTAGCCTCCAGGCTGGAAGTTCAACGAATACGAGGATGTTAGTCATCAAAATATTTTGTGAACCCCGAGAGGCTGACATTCGCAGCTACGTGGATTTCCGCTTCGTCTTGAAATCAGTCCTAGGGACTCTGTGAAAGGAGTCATTACTAGTATTCGTCGAGACATGGACGAAAAGGGAACTACCCAGGCTGTCGAGCCGGCCGTTGTCGTCCAGAAGCTGTTCGATCAGATCCAGCAGGACATGCTTGATCGAGCTCGCATGAACTATCACGATCACATCAAGTGCACAAGTAACTGGGACGAGGTAGGTACTTTTCTGAATGCGAAGAACGTGATTTGGATGTCTCATTGCGGTTCCAGAGACTGTGCCGAAGCAGTGCAGAAGGAGACTGCGGAGCTGTGTAAGACGGCAGCGGAAGTTGATCCTCGAGCTCCCTCCATGGGAGCCAAAGACAGGTCGGCCCCAATTGGTCGAAGGTAGCTCTCTAGTGCTTGAGGATAATGTTCTTCTAGCTCCTCCCGATGCCAAACCAAACAGATCAAATAATATCGGCGGAGGATTGCGTTTATAAATGTTACTCTTTCAAGTCCGTCGAGCCCTCTTACGATTGCGATGATTGTTTCAGGATTCTGAGAAACTGGATGGTCATTTTTTCCTCGTACAACAGCACAGATGTCTCTCAGTTGACAAAATGCATCGGGACTGGCAACAGCATAGAACAAACGAGTTAAAACCCATAAGCTTCATTTAGTATCGTTCTTACAACGCTCGGTCAGTATTCGATATACTTCCGCCGGGTGAATGATATCTTGCTAAAGAGTTTCAAGAATTTTGAAAGGCGTTGGACTTCTTCTACCCAAAACCTGATGCTTGAGACGCTTTTGGCTTCTAGAAGGGTTAGAATAATCTGGGGACTATCTCTTTGGCTGCATCTCTTGCGTCTCTTGTGTCTCTTGCGAGGCCTGAACGCGAGGTGCAAGAGCATGTCGTGGTCTTAGTGTCCGGCCATGATGTCGTTGGCTTTCATAGCTTTATTCTCGGATCCTCTCGGTTTGATTTCTTGATTGCCCTTGTAACAGTCTCTGTGGCACTATTACGGCTCTTGATGTGATAATTTCGTTCGTCACGCTGACTGCTGGATTCATTACTTTGGTCTTACCGACTTCTTTCATCGCCATATTGCATGGGGAGATTGAGTGAATCGGTGATATCTTCATCTGCGTTGTTGTCAGACTCATAGAATACAAGTCGGGGCAACTGGCTTGTAGTGTGGTTTTGGACTAAGTCTTCGTCTATGATAATTCTGTTTCCCCCAGTCCCGTCATCACTGTTTGGGGCTAAAGCAGTATTTTCGCTATTTTCGCCAGTTTTAGTACGTTGGCAAGACAATAGTATTGAAGTTGGACCAGTCGAAGATGTGCTAACCAAGTTGTCTGGAGAACTACCGGTAATAATGGTAGTGGGAATCTGGTTGTCACTAACGCACTCTGCCTCTCGTGACTCTTTCAGATCAATGATTTTTGTCGCAAGGTCCCGGAGCTCGTCTGAAATGAATTTTATATGTTCATTTTCATTTCGCGCAATTGTACAGAAGTAGGTCGGATTTGGTGCTAAATAACTTCGAATGCCTGCAGAAAGTAAAATGCATTTATCTTAATTTACAGGGTAGAGACTCGCATTTCTTATGGTAGTCGCCATTTTAGTATTTTAATGCTCCGTAATAAAAACGACTAAACTCATACTTTTTGGCAGAAGATCGAGCTAAATGCCGGCTTTATACTTGGTTTAAAATTGGGAAAAAGACGATGGCAGAGGAAAGGTCCCGGTTTTGGGCTCCTTGAAATAGCAGGCTGGGATTTCGTGTATGCTCAGTGGCAGTGCAATTAAACAATCTGAGCAGTTCAAATTACTGTACTAACGTTATGTACTAGCCACGATTCTGCGACTTCGGCTTAGTCTGAATCAGGCCAAATGTTCTCTTCATTTAATCTTCTCTTACACCCAACTTCTAAAGCTACCTTCTTTTTTCGGTACTCTTCCTTTCCTCTAGCTACTCTACGCTCTATACTACTCGCTTCTGCATCTTATTAAGACCAAGATTGTCCTTAGACGTGCGATCTTAGTAAATCTTCTAAAGCCAAAGATATCGTAATGTATAGTATTACGAGTTTATAGGCTTGTTAAATCCTGCTCCGACCAACTTAACGATAAATAGGTACTTAAATAAGTCTATCGGCGTTAAGAGCTGAGCGCGATCCAAATTCACACGCAACTCTAAAACATAATATACAAAAGGAACTTCTCCAAAAATAACTATATCGGCCAAGAAAAAGCATATTATGTTTCGATATTCCGTGTGGCCCTAAGGTATCAACGACGAAAAACACTCGCTTGGTATCTGAGCGACAAACGTCGCCTTAGTTTGTTAGGCCCCTAATGGAAGACAATATTCACTATAACCTTCCTATGCATAGCTCTTGATCAAATTTTGCATCGCAATGGCCGCCAATAATTGCGAACTCCACAGTATCGCCAAGGACCGGAATGTAGCATTTCTTTAACTTTATGTGTTTCTGGCTGCCGCAAAGGAAGAAATAAGGCCCATTATATGCCTGAAGGACAAGACCCTCCCAGCGCTGAGTGATCGCACCAGCGAAAGCTCTTCCAAGCAAGCCTCCTGCATTTGGAATAGAAAATTCGATTATCTCAAATCTCCCCACACTAGCTCGGCCTTGGAGGCAGTGTATTACAGACTGAAGATGCTCACAATGCGTGGAAGTAGACTCCTAGATACATGCTATATCGTCTAGTAGCAGTATATAATAGAGTATAATTATTAGGATTCTATTAGCACTAGGAGGACACTAATCAAGGACTTTTAGGACCCGCGTATGTCTAAATTTCCTTTACTTAAAACAATACGTCAGCGTGATTTATCTTATTAGTAGTAAATACAGTACCGACCTTTACATTCCTATCTACCGGAGAAGGCTCATTACAATGCATCGCTGAACCTCGATCTTAGCTATTAAAGTTCTCTGCTTTCTTATTAGTCGCAGCAAGAGCAGATTCTAAACTCAACATACATCGTCATTCCAGCCGGTACACCGGCCCTCTTTATTCTAAATGTCGCATATGGTATATCTATGGTTTGATGCTAGATCGCCGTGCGAAGCGGAGGGTATGTTCAAATCCGCAGTCTGCAGTTTGTTTCTGAGATCATGTTATGCATACACCGCAAACTAGCTTAGCCAATATCGATCGCGGAGTAACTATTGACATACAGAGCCTGAACAAGGTTACAGTCTCAAGCGACGATACCGTGGTCAGCATTGGGACCGGCAACCGATGGGGTAGCGTCTATTCCACGCTGGATCCCTTGAGTCTCGCATTGGTTGGCGGACGAGTAAGCGTTGTAGGCGTCGGGGAAGGAGTGCAAACAAGGTGGCTTCATGCTTGTATGTACAATAGCCGATAATGTTCTATTAACAATCACGATGGACCTGTTCAGGGTCATACAGAAGCGACCCCCCAAGGGTACTCAACCTCTAATTATTACGTCAATCATCAACCAGAGAGGTTTCCGCTACAGCACTAATCTCCACACTTCCCCTCCCTCCACATCTTCACGGATTTTATCGTCATACCCCGGTCACTACCGTTACCCCATGTCGGCATCCACGAGTTGCGGGCGGCCCAGAAATCCCGCATCGCGGTTGGTGAGTGGTTGATCCAGGGTTTGTCACCGTAGCCATCACTGATTCATTAAGTGAGCAATAAACCCTCCCAAGGATGGTGGGTACAGCGAAAGCGTGCCAGGAAACTTAGAGGGAGAGATGAACTGAGAAAGGAAGGTAGCTTACTGGAAGAAGCCGTTCGTGCCGCCGACGGCGACGTTGAGAATCAGGTAAAAGGAGCTGTCGAAGGGAGTGTTAGCCCGGCCAGTTTGGGACCAAATATCGGCCTAGAAAATGTCAGTATCGAGGGTCGAGAGGGAACAAGAATGGGACGATCAAAGAAGAGGATAAGCAGAACAATACGAACCATTGTGGTGTAGTTCACGAGGCGGTTTGAAAAATCACCGCGTTGCCACATATTCCCCAAATTGGAACCGAACTTAACGAAGAGAGATTGCTGTCAGGGGTTAGAAATGAGGAATCATGTTGAATCACGACATGTAAGTACAGGTGAAAGGTCGGACTTACTACGAGTCGCGAGTCAACGTAGATATAGATGTAATTCTCAGTCCACTCCATTCCGAAAACGTGATAGTTTTCAGAATAGTCGGTTCGGCGAAGGCCGTGTTTGCCGGTCGTCATCCACCAGAAATCTAGTTCGGAGACAGGTCCCCAATGAAGAGTTCCAGACACCTCGTCTCGACCTCCAGCGTAACTGCAGAGTTGTCAACGTCTTGAGGCCTAGTGAAATTATATTGGACAACCTACTAGTCGCCATTGTTACCCCTTGACTCCATTATATCAATCTCTCCGGAGGCTGGCCATTTTCCGTAGTTATTCTGCTCGGGCATCATCCTGGAGATATCAGCACAATAAAGGCGTGCGGGGTGTGCAATGCGAATGAACTCACCAAATAGCAGGCCACAGCCAATCGCCTCGAGGGAGCTTCGCAACAACTTCTACGCAAAGTCAATTTGCTTTCAATATCAGTGTGAAATGGACTCACCGATCTTGCCATACGTAATGTTGTGCTTGCCACGAGTAGTAATGCGGGCACTTCGGATAGGGTTGATTATAGCGCCACTGGTCACGTTACTCCGTGCTGCACAATCACCACCAGGAATCCACTTGGTGCTTGTGCAAGTACCGTCGCCACCAGCCGCTGTGAGATTAAGCGTGTATCCATCCAGGATCTGGCTCTGGGTAATCTCGGTAGTGTCAACTGTGAAAGTTGGGATAATATGCAGCCCATCGGCATCAACAAAGGAATTTCTTGGGTCGGTAGTTGTCCAGTCAAAACTTCCAGATCCGAATCCGCCGAGTTCGACTTCGTGATTCCAATGCTCGCTGCTGAGGCCATGGGAGAAGTCGTCCTCAAATATCATACAATACTATTTCAAAAAGCATCAGTGGCATGTTTGGAGGTGATCAGAGCTGGATTTCCATTACGTTGTCATGCGGAACGCTTTGCCAGCCGTCGTAGCAGACATAGGCTCCTACACCAAGCCCAATGAACATGAAACCAAAGAAGATTATCTTATCCCAGATCTCTCGAGGCTCCCGCACTTTCGTCCATGGTTTCTCGTAGTTTCCGACTAGCCTTGCGCTCTTGAACTTTTGCTGCTTTAAGGGAGGCTGCTGCTGCTCTGTAGATTGGAATTAGCCAGAAACTAAGTTCTACATACGAGGGTCGAAGAATAGCGAGGCTAACATTGACTCACCAGGGAAGAAAGAAAATCCAGTGGCCGAATTCCCCGAGGCTACGGAGACAGCCTGAGGAGTTTGAAAGGGGTTGTCGATCTGGGATTTCATTTGCGGCAGAGACCCATGGAGCCACTCTGAGCGTCTCTCCATGTTTCTAATGTTTTGGTCGTAAGCAGCAAAGCAGATTATTATTTTAATAAGTCTTAGAAGGGATAGTGACAAGAGATCGACTGCGAGGACAGAGTGATAAAATAAAATGTTTTGAGGAATAGTAACTATTACCTTAAAGCTTTCCTTAAAGAAAACTATTCTAATCGAAGGCGGAGTCTAGTAATATATCTCGAGCAGTCTAGCATCAACATAAAAGTCAACCCCAGTTGGTCCATCACCGACGTAGTTAAGGAACAGGAGGCACAGCTCCAGAAATCATTAAGCTCCAAACCGCGTGAAGTTCGAAAGCTTGATTTGGATCCAATGCGGGTGGATCTGCATCAGGCATACGTAACTTAGTGTATGAAATTAATTATTGATCTGAACTTGACGCAGAGATAGTTCCCAGGGAGCCATGTGGATTTTGTTGATCTGAATGGGATCAATAGTTTGACTGGGATGCGTATCCTTCCCCTCATTTCTTCCTCTTTTTGGCCAACAGGATTCCGGAATTCGCGCCAGAGCTAGCCGCCTGAAGAATCACATGTCGAATGGGGCATTTCAGGACTCAATCCCTGAATTCAGTGCGGATCCGAGTCCATCACCTCTCAGCTGTTCGGCTGCGAACAGAGAGTAGTCTAAGAATCAATAGAACGTTGCCGGCTTGGCTCGAAGTGTGTGGATTGACTCCATATCAAACTGACGTGTTGATAGAGTTGGGCAAAGTCAGAAAGCTTGTTGATGAGCAATTGCTGGTACAGCAAGACCTCTTTGGAACGATATGTGGTCTTGTCGACAGTTTCTGAAGAACAACTGGAGTTTTCTACCGGCAATCCTCCACCACTAATATAGGAATAGCCTTTAGTATGGTAGTGCTCTTTACAAGGGCCCTCCATGAAAGGGTCAACATTTGTCTTTGCTCTTTCAATGTATTTCTATGGAGAAAGCTCAGACGACTGTCAACAAGTGCATGGCCCCCCCCCCCCCCGGCCCCCCCTTTTTACACCACTCAGGCGCATCTCGCTGAAAGCACACGTTAATCACGGTGAAAACACGCACGCCACTCCTTAACGTATCTTTGTTCCGCGTGTTCCCGGACTCCATTCAAAGCCCAGAACAAGCTATTCTCAAAACTGGACATTTAAAAACAAGAGCTCTTTTTATAATTTTTACTAGGCGGAAAAGTTTCGGAACGCCCGGTTAAATCCCAAGAATAAGCTACAGCCTAAAACTGGAACGAAAGCTTAAGAGGAAGATGCAGTGATAGGTTCCTTTGGAGGTCCGATTGCATATAGATTTTGGGTTATATCTGGGTTGATTTTGGGTTAAACGCTTTAACCCAGAGCCAAGAGTCTTCGCTAATCGCAAAATGCCCCTGAGCTAGGCCTGACTAGGAAAGTTGTAAAGTGTTGAGCGGCCTCACGCCCATACTCACCAACGCCCGCACCTAGAACTTCGCCAGCGGCTGTACCAATGACTGCAACAACGCCCGTGCGAGCCAGTAGCTTGAAAACAGTTGGATGTTCTTCGCAGCATCAGGTAAGAGCCTGCACAGCCGTAATAAAGTCTAAAAGTTAACTTTGTAGTTCGAAATCCACTGCAAGTTCGGAACCTTCCTGCCTAGTAGACACTTCGAATCATACTCTTTTAATTTCGGAGTTCTGGAGGTATCTTATTAGTTCCGGAACTTTGGATGGTTCCAGCAATATGCCGAATACTTTACCTTGAACAGATCTATCAAGAGTCTGATCCGAATCTTTTCTGCCTAGTTGATCTGCAGAGCGCTAGGAACGCACTTTCAATAGGATGTGCGTCATTAGTGTAGAGACCCCTTAACACCCATCAAAACCCTCCCGACACATTCGTTTTAAGCGAAAGCTCGCGTTCTCTTTCGACACGTGACTTTGGGTACGTTTTGTTGTTCTGTATGGCGATCTAATCCTTCTGAAACATCAAATCGTTACAAAGATATTTTCCTGTAATAATTCTCGCGCGATTACCTACTCGTCCTCCCGCAGCCTCCACCTCCAGCATCTCGTCAGAGAACCGTGTCTCTGTGACTTTCGATCCGTTTTGTCTTGATAGGCCGTTGAAGGGCTCGTCATGACACAATTGGCTAACGCCCGCTCTTGACCCCAGACAGCACCTCATTCTCTCAACAAGATATGTTCTCATCAGGATGCTATTCCCTTGCAGATGCATTCTTGTTACGAGGCCTTCCCGTTGGTTGGATTGTTGAGCAGGAGACCTTGATAAAAAAACATAATTAATAAAAGAGCTTCTCAGCGACAGAGGATCTTATTTTAAGAGAATCGAACTCAACAAAATGGTTGAATGAATGTCTAGTTAGAACTATTAGTTAGTGATGGATTGAGACTCGACCAGGTGAGCCTGCCCACAGACCAATCTCCACGTTTCAATCGTTTCGGGGTATATTGATTCGGTGGTTAGGGTAAGTTTCAAACAAAACCTACAAGATTAGGGCAGCATTAATGTTTACGATACAGTAGGCGCTCGGTCACTCATTTGGTTACATCTCGGTCCCTGCATGACGTCTTGGCGTGGTTTGGTAGCATTCGCTCTCAATTTTGGAATCGTGGATGGTTCATCATGGCATTAGGCGTTCGGCCGGAGATCTCTCGTTCCGACCACTCTTGTTGGTATGGTATTTGGAGTCCGGCCATCACCATCTTGAACCAAGCTCCTAGGGTCACGCAAGTATTAAGCGCCAAGGGAATGCAATATGCTATTGCAAGCCGGAGAGTTACTTGTGATCAACACACACACTGTCCACCGAACGTGAATTTGATGCTGTGTCTCTTCCATGCCTCCACAGTCTTCTGACCTTGATCCTTACCCCTGAAATCGGATACGTTTACTCTATCTTATTGTTCTTCATTTCCTCGAAGGCTCATTTAAGTTTCTCTCATTCAAATTTTCGAGGTCGTTACTATCCTTTCATCATCCTGCAGCTTGCGGGAAGTCTTTGATAATGAGCGGCTCAGTACTTCACAAGAATGATATACCAATGCCTAATTACCCTTCAGCCGTAGCCCAGCGATTCTCTCGGCCGGAGCTGGTACGGAGCAGGCACTTTGTCTCCATGCAACAAGAAGCTGATGGCGGAGTTTCTCGCCATTTCCTTGTAAGCCAAAATTTCCGTCCGCGCACGTTGTACTATGAATTTCCTAGAATATGCGATGTACTTGAGCTCTCTACGAGGGCACTTGGAAATCGAAAGTCCACTGAAATATGTTTCCTTTAATCCGCTAGCGTAAACGCGATTATAAAAATTAATGTTAATTTCCAAGATTTTCTCCATTTTTCTAACATCTGCTGGTATGACAAGATGGCCAAATTTATCCACCGCCGGGTCCTTGACAAGGGATGGTTGAAACTTGACGAGAGCATGAAGGAGGCATCCTGCGACTATTTGGGCGTAGTGATGCAAGTTGAAGATGGTGAATCAGTCAAATATATCTCAGAGCCTGAAAACATCAGTTCGGACCTTAGAATTGCCTGCGAGAGACTGAGCCTACCTGTTGCATTCACAATGTCCTCTGAGATCTGTGCACCGATCTTCAACCGACTTTCAGAAGAGGATACCGAGATCACATTGACGCCTTATAACACAATTGTCCCGGTGGTCAAAAGTCTTAGCGATCTCGCCAAGAACGACACAGGAGTAAAGAGAAGGGATTTCATGTGCCTTATCCGTCAAGAGAAGATTGCCCTTGTCTGGAGCCATACAGTCGAGAATATTATGGCTCAAGGAGCGGATGTTGAGTCAAAACTCATGGGCACTGTAAGTCCCCAAAGATTCTTAGCCTAATTAAACTGACTTGAATAGTTATGGGGATCTGCCATCCAAGAGCAAGATCATCGGATAGCTTTTCAACAAGGAGCAGGCAATGACTCTGGATACGAAACCCCTGTCTATAGTAAAGGGGGAGACACCGATCTATTTGTGCGAACGATTAGGGTCGGGGAAATAAACCAAAAGGATAAAACATATTTTGAAATCGACGATGAAGAGGCCACGAAGGCCCCGAAGAGACCTTTCTTGCTTACTCAGAGTCTCATGGTCGGGCTTACCGTCTGCCTCATCATCTTCGTCGAGAGTCTCGCGGTTCGTAATATCGTTATCGAGATCCACACTCTTGGAACTGTCGCTTTGCCGCGCCTTGCTCTTCTTGCGACCCTTCCTCTCTTTGTTTTTTTTGCACTTTTCTTTTTTGTTATTTTGATTGGTTCCGCTTTTCAGCTCTTCTGGTCCGCCCAAGGTATAAAGGAAGGTAACTCTAAGTTCTACTCCGCCCGTGCACCACGAAAGGAGCGCCACCGTAACCTCAAGCTCCCTCACATCAGCATTCAAATGCCTGGTAAGGCTCCCTACTCCCTTCTGAGGCGCCTCGCACTCTGAAAGATGCTGAGTATTTTTGTAGTATACAAAGAAGGCCTCAAAGGCGTTATCGTTCCCACCGTCGCTTCTCTCATGGCAGCCATAAAGTACTACGAGAATGAGGGCGGCACGGCATCCATCTTAGTGTGCGAGGATGGTATGCAGGTTATTAAACCGGAGCTCGCTGAATCACGCCAGCGTTTCTACAAGCTCAACAATATCGGCTGGTGCGCTCGACCTCCTCCTGGCAAGGATGGCTTTGTTCGCGCCGGCAAATTCAAAAAGGCTTCGAATATGAACTATGCCCTCAACTTCAGTATTCGAGTGGAAGATGAGCTACAGCGGTTGTTGAAAACTCGAGCGAACGAGCTCGGCTGCTCTGAAGAAGACCTCACTCTTGAACAGGAGAACGAAATGTATGATCAGGCTATGAAGACCATCCTGAGCAATGATAACGGTCGCACTTGGGCTGGTGGTAACGTCATACTGGGAGAGATCATTTTACTAGTCGACTGTGATACACGAGTAGTAAGTAAATGGATCATAGCCTGGCAACTTCAACTCGCTAACATTTGCAACAGCCTGTAGATTGCTTAGCTTTGGGGGCAATGGAAATGACTGAGAGCCCAGAAGTTGCAATAATCCAACATGCTAGTAAGATATCACTTAGTGGACCTAGTTGACAAAATCACTTACTTACTATGTCCCAGGCGGAGTTGTCCAAGTCATCCACTCCGTCTTCGAGAACGCCATCACGTATTTCACCAACCTTGTCTACCTATCCATCCGCATTGCTGTCGGTAGCGGCGACTACGCGCCATTTGTCGGTCATAACGCCTTTCTCCGTTGGAAGGCCGTGCAAAGCGTTTCTTTTAAGGAGAATGGGGTTGAGAAATTCTGGAGTGAAAACCATGTGTCGGAGGATTTTGACATCTCGCTTCGTCTGCAAATTGCGGGTTTCGTCGTTCGGCTTGCTTCATATGGTATGCCAATCCTCTTTTCACCTTACGCTACACCCTGGGTGATACTAAATTAACCTCTTAGATCATGGCGAGTTCAAAGAAGGCGTCTCGCTCACCGTCTTCGATGAGCTACTCCGATGGAAAAAATTCGCTTATGGCTGCTCTGAGCTTGTAAGTCTTCCGTGCCCAAACCCACGGTTCTCTCAAGCGGTTAGTCAATTAACATCCCTTAGATGTTCAATCCCCTCCGTACTTGGCTTTGGCGCGGTCCTTTCTCCAAGCTTTTCCGCACATTCCTCTGGTCCAACATGAAAATCTCATCTAAATTTACTATTCTGGGTTACATTGGAACTTACTACGCCATCGGAGCTGCCTTGCCTCTCTCCATCATTAATTACTTTCTCACCGGCTGGTATGCGGACACTCTAGATCACTATTACCTTGCTAGCTGGAAGATGTTGGTAGGAACACTCTTCGTTTTCAACGTTATCTCGCCAATTACATTCGCTTGGTTCCGGTATCGCATGGGAGAAAGGACGTTCATCTGGCTTCTTTTCGAGGGCATGAAATGGATGCCTATATTCCGTAAGTCCGCATCACTCCCTTCCACCTTAGAGATTAGCTCATCCTAACATCGTCTAGTTATCTTCTTCGGCGGCATGTCTTGGCACATTTCCAGCGCTCTGCTCGCCCATCTCCTATCCCTCAACATCGAATGGTCGTCCACGGCAAAGGAACTCGAAGCCACCAACTTCTTCATCAGCATGGACAAAGTCTTCAAGACTTTCCGATGGATGCTGCTATTCATGGTCCCCCTCATTGGCGGAATGATTTACCTGGCTTGTTCGGCGCCGAGGGGATGGCGCATCCAAGATTTCACAAGCATTGTGCCGCTAGCGAATCAAGTGGGCGCACATATGCTGTTGCCGTTGTTGCCGGCGGTATTTTAGCATTTCTATCAGGCAAAAGCGGGGATGGATGGAGAATGTGCTGTCATGATGGGATAACTCTACCGTTTTGTTCCCCTTCTATGCTTTTCTTATCGCACGTACGTCACAGCGCAGCAGGTGCATTATTATCAAACTCAACGGCATTGGTAGGTGTAGGGGTTTCAGTAGTAGAGGATGTGCATCTAGGTCTCCGTTTGCGGCAATAGAAGGTAGGGACTAATGCTACTGTCAGCTATAGCAAGCAGCTGATGCAAAGATGAAGAAAGAACTGGCGAATGTACTGAGAGGGGACTACCGTCTATATATTGTAGAAAGATAATTGTCGGAACCTTTGGTGTGAGTGCTTGTGGTGATATAGGTGGTGATTCGAGAGATGAAACGCTGCAACCGACAGTTGGTGTCGACCCAGGCCCAAGGATAAAGAAGGTCGGACACCGCCGATGTACACAATAATATAGGGCCGTACGATAGATAGAAAAAAGGACAGGAGGCAGTGGTTAAGCTGCTGCTCGCGAAGCATAGTATCGATCTAAACTCTGAGAACTATTGGAAACGTACACCACTGTCGTACGCGGTAGAGGGAATTTTGGACTTTATACAATTCTAGTAAACAATGCCATGCCAAAATGGGTCTAATCCATCTCAATAAACGAGCCTATGTACTTAGCAGAATAAACACCTTCCCATGAATAATTAGAATACAATACGAGCGCCACTGCAACAGGAAAACGTCGCCTTTTCATTTCCGCAAATGATCCCTTACCTCCTAGGTCTACTCGCTCCACTACCGCTGCCGCTACCACTATCCAAGTCGCTAACACTGCCGTCGCCTCTCAGCGCCAACTTCTCGTCAAACTCCTCATGTTCTGGTATTTCATCTCTATACTCCGCATCATCTTCGCTGAACAACTCCTCGTCGCTCTCGCCCGCAAAAGCATCATACAATTCTCCCGCCCTCCTCTTGCCCCTTCTCCCGCTAGCCGCACCATTCACACTCTGTCTCGCCTCGTCATCGTCTTGATCGTCTAGCATCTCGAACTCGTAGTCGTCGCGAGGGCTATTGCGGAGGCGCTTTCGCCTCGCGAGGTACAAGTACGTAGCAAGACTAGCACAGAATAGCAGGATTAGCCCAAGTGCCCCGTAAATCCACACCTGTGTGCGTTTTGAAACGCCAAAAGTGGGAAAGGGGGACGGGAGGAAGGACTCTGGAGTCCCTGTTGCTGATGGAGTAGGCTCAGGGACCACCGTAACGGGCGGCTCGAAGGCCGCGGTGGATGAGGGAGTGTCCGTCGGTTTTTGGTTGACGGGACGGTCGATATGGTCCGTTGGGTTGCTGGAGACGATGCCGGTAGTGGAGGGGATGCTGATGGCTGTCGTGTGGGCAGGGGCAGTGGTGATGACGTCGTGGTCGTCGTCGTCGTGCTCGGAGGGCAGAGGGCGGAGAGTCTGGATTGAGGGGTCAATGCACTCGCCCCAAAGACGCAGTTTCCAGTCGGTTAAGCTCCCAGTATGTTCATTGACCTTTGTGTCTTTGACTATAACGGTCCAGTTACCAATACCGGTTTCACCGAAGTGCGCAACGCTCATGAAGGTCCAGTCGTTATAGCCGCCTCGAAAGTCATCGTCTCGGCGTGCTGTTGAGAGGTGGCTGGTAATCCCGCTGGGGCTGATTAGCTCTACGCTGATGTCGCCGCGACGAGTATGCTGCACGTTCATGGTCAAAGTGACATGCTCGAGTCGTTCAAGATTAGCCTTTTCTAAGGCCTCCTTGGTTACCTCAAAAGTGCTGGCGAGGCCAGTGTCCCCTTGAGGAATATCTTTCTTGATATGCATCCAGGGCGAATATAACCAGGCTTGAGGTTTCACCAATTTCCACGTCTTTGCTGCCTCTACAATTGCCCAGGCATCCAGCTTCCCGTAGCCAAATTGATGGCTGTAGGTCCTGCCAATTGTAGTCTTTGCCCAATCACTAGGTTGGTCGAATGGTACTGCAGTCATAACTGTGAGCCATTGGATGTCTCGCCAGGTTACCTCGGGACGGGTTTCTAGAACAAGGGCATAGATTCCGGCGGCGAGCGGACCAGCTGCAGAGGTGCCTCCGTGCTGAACTGTGCATTTATTGACGCCGACATCGGTCGTGTGAATGGCATCAGAGCTTCCGCTGCTGTACGTTACGACCAGCTGTGCTGAGCATTGTTCTGAATAGTATGGATGAAGGTTGTTCCTATCGATAGCGCCAACAGTGACACTATAAATGCTATTGGTATACCCATCGAAGTTGCAATTGTCGTCGCTAGCCGCACCGTTCCCTGCGGCAAAGACGTAAATGGATCCCTTCCCTCCACGGCCTGTTTGAACGGCAGTAATCATAGCCTTCTCGATCAGGGCATCTGGTGCTTGCATCGTTCTGCCATCATCTGGAGGACCCCAGGAACACGAGTAGATGTCGTTCAGTTGGAGTTCATAATTGATAGCAGCGGCTTCGTCGACGTCGGAAATTTCTCCAGAAAGAATTCGAACGGCAGATATTCGCGAATCGTAGGCAACCCCAACGCCGCAAACATTATTTCTTCCGGCTGCGACTTCTCCCGCACACCTCGTACCGTGCCTATCATCTGCAAGTCGCGGCTTCGGTTGGTCAACGTGATCGTTGAAGTCGTAGGAGCCTTGTGCGAAGTAGTTGTTCTTCAGGTCTTCGCTTTCCATATCCAAACCATCGTCAACTATACAAACAGTAGCGTTCTTGCCCGTAATTCCTTGCAGCCAAACGTCTGTAATGTTGAGGTCATTCCCTAGTATCTGCGTATTGAACAAATGCCACTGGTCATTGAAAATAGGATCCTCGATTTGGAGCTGGTTGGCAATTTCCCGTTGTATGCTCACCGCGTCACCAATGGGAGGGCCAGCCTTTGTGACCAGCGGATCCAGCACGCTTCTTTTCCACATGCGAGGTTTTAGCTTCTGTTTCTTATTGTATCGTATGGCGTCCAGCGGGTGTGGTTCGACAGCAACGTCCCGTTTCCTTCTCCGTCTCTTAAGTTCTTGGACCGCATCTTCGACAAGATCAACATCCTGTTTCGGTGCCTTGAACAGATAGTGATCTGGTATCGCGCCTATCTTGCCTTCATATGCGACACCCAAGTGTGTTGCTATTTCTAATGGAGAAGTTGAAGGGGAAAGGTGGATGGCATAGTAGTCGTGAGTGGCGTAATTCCTTGGAGGCAGGACGTTTGCTGCAGCTAAAGAGGTCACCGCGAGCAGATTCCAGAAGATGGAGCTACGCATAATCGATGAGACTTCACGAGGAAGTCAAAGGGCCGGAAGAGGTGCTGGACCCCATGTACTCGAGCACCGCCAAACGAACCCTGAAAGAATATACGGAGCGGGCACCGGAAGGCCAGTAAGGTCGAAGAGTGAGGATTAAGGTGCTATAATAGAGCGCTGGTAGAAATGTCGAATAAGGTTTTGGAGAAGAGGGCAGAGTAGGTAAGATTCGTAAGTCGTATCAGAGATGGCCTGCGGCGGCGAGGGCGGTAGGTATTATGGACAGGTCCGCCGGTTAGCAGGGAAAGGCAAGGGCGTATGTGTACGAGTGTGCATGTGCGCGTGCGAGGATATATAGTCAGGTTTAGCACCTTTCGAAAAGTTATTGTGGACTGGACAGTGAATGAGTGAAGCTTCATGGGTGTTTCAATCCGCGCTGTCCTTTAGGGTCTGAGGCATGCACGATTAAGTAATGAGACACAGCCACACAAAGAACACTTGGGTTTTAGGGGAGGATCCACTATATATGTAACATCTACTCTATATACTATTTATTGTATTTTTATGAGAGTTCCCCTAAACCCCCATCCTCGCTGCCTCAAGGGGTCCCACCACTGAACTCCCAGCTGGTAATCGTCTATCTGCGAGCCTGGCAGATGCGAAGGTACCTAGCATCTACTAGATAGGTATGCTAAAGTTTAATTACACAAATTACAAGTGTTTCTAACCTTACTAACTCACCCATATACCTAGGTAGGTAAGGCTGAAAGCTATCCCTCAGCGCTAAGCCTCTTCCGAAGGCGGTGACAGGGCGTTACCCAGCCATTCGATTTCCCGACCAGCTCATCAATATCGGCCTCTCCAGCAGCCAGCTCTGCTCTCACCTCTCAGCGCCTCTCCTCCCAGCCGCCCTTTCTCCTCTCCTTCCCCTGTACATACCTCTTCCTTCACTTCTTGCTCCTCGATTTGAGAGTCGCTGCCCAGTTTTATCATTTCCAATTCCTCTTGCGCCCATATTGCGGCAGCGCATTTCCCGCTCGCCAATATCGTACTTTTTGCGCGAGCCAGCTCTATTTGCGCCATGCTACACCATTAATAGGTAGCCTTTCGTCTACTTTCCGAATGCTCTTGATCGGTCCTTAATGTGATTTTGTGTCTAGCGCAACGTGTCTTGATCCTTGAAATCCCTAACGATAATACCAATTCTCACAATCCGTTACTTTACCTACACCGCCCGATCCAGCTCCAAAGCAGTCCTCGAAGTGTGTAGATTCTACATCATCTCTCTGCAAAATGGACGGTCGCAGAAACAGCGGCTCCTACTCGACCCGTCAATCCCTTCCATCTTCGCAACTAATTCCCGAAAATTACCAAAAGCGATCCTCAGCCAAAAGGGCACCGGCGGAGCCAGCGCAACCCCAAAATGAATCCCCGGTGATACCAGGCTACACCCCCAGTAACTCGTCCCGACAATATTCTGCTGCACCACCCACGAATGGAGTATCTAGGTCGTCGTCGCATCGCAGACGAGACAGTCAGAACTACTCAACACCTAATAATGCCAGCTCCATACCTCAACCACTACCAACCGCTCCCGATGTCCCACGCGGTCCTCCACCGATCTCGTATAAAGACCCTTATGCGGCTATGGGGACTTCAGCTCGGCCTCAGGAGCCTTCAAGATCTTACTCGACCAGGTCCCGAGGTCAACCGCAACGGAACGTTCATGTCCCATCCAGTAGACCACAGTCCGACATCCAAGTACCCGCTAGTCGACCACAAGATGCCAGAGCAGGACCAATCTCTCCGACCTCCCCGATCTCTCCTGTTTCCGGGAGTGTCTCACGCAGAGAATCAGCCGCAAGGCGAGGCTCCGTTCCCGACCGGTCACCATTACAAAAGCTCGAAGTGAAATTAGATGATATAAGCAAAGAAGAGAGGCGCGCTAGGATACAAGAAGCGGAACTGATTGCACAGGAAAGAGCTGAAGCGGAGAGGGCTGCACGTCGAGCTCTTGGAGCTATAAGTAGCCAACAGCGCAATGTGTCTGGGCCTGAACGGACAGGTGCAGCTCCAATACGGACGGCAAGCACTAGGCGCAATGTATCAATGCCGTCTCAAGGCGTGCCTCAGTCACGGGATTTGGACGCAGGAGTTGTCGATTTGACCCCACCGTGGGATCCAACTCAACCAGCAAG
Source organism: Lepidopterella palustris CBS 459.81 (assembly GCA_001692735.1). Taxonomy (NCBI): domain Eukaryota; kingdom Fungi; phylum Ascomycota; class Dothideomycetes; order Mytilinidiales; family Argynnaceae; genus Lepidopterella; species Lepidopterella palustris. The sequence goes on along the minus strand of KV745153.1, from coordinate 11,629 downwards.
TGTTCAGCAGTCGCAGCTACCTCAGCCTCAACCTCGGGATCGACGCTACGATTCTGGCGTGGCTACGTCAGGTTCGCAGCGCCAGAAACCCAGAACGTCATATTTTAATGGTCCAGAAAACTTGACAGTAGACAGCAAGGGACCGGACCCAGTAGGCGTATCCAGAGGTGGAAGCTTTCGAGACAGATCTGGTGCACCGAGAGTTAGTATGGATGACTCTGCCCAGAGAGGCCATCGGCGGGATCGGAGTAATGCTGCAGCTGGAGGCGCTGCCACTGCTGGTTTAGGACTTTACGGTATGAACGAAGTATCAAATGGCCAAAGACAGCCCTCAAGTGGCAATGTGAGTCGATACGACAGCAAAAGACTCTCAAAGGAGCTGCCACCAACACCGAAGGAACCGACCAGTAGTAGAGATAGTCGAGGCATAATGGCAGCACAAAGGCAAATGGAACAAGAGCGGGTGGGTCAAACTCAAGGGAAGCGAGCTGCCGACAAATATCAACAGCCCGATCCTGTACCTGCGGAAGCAGTCCGAAATCCTCCAAGCGTGCCAAAATCCGAAGTTCTCCCTCCAGCCACCACTGGACAGACGGGCCGCGACCGGGTTAGATTCGGGAATGTCAAACCTGAAGATATTGCTGAACAGTCTCGTGGGTCGCACCACCATCTTTCGAACGTTCTCCACCGACACCATGAACCTGAAAGACGATATCAGGCCCCGAAAATGCTGGATGAATGGAAACAGGGTACCACTGCCACTCTGCTTGCTGATGACATGGACTTGGAGGCCCCGGAGGGTAGCACGGAGGCCCAGAAACAGGCATGGTGGGAGAAAAGTAGTTCGCAGCGCAAGAGATCTGGTGCGTATCCAGAGACGACTCATGACGGTGCGTACGATGAACCAGCAGGCCCGACTTCCTTCAACCCTCCATTATATCTCCACTGCGGTCCACTCCTACGCTACACCGGTATGCGAAGAGACAGAAATCGGATTGGACGTGATCGCGAGATTTGGCGAGGCAGTGTTATGATTGTCACAGTTGACGCACAATCCTCATATCAGTCGCCACCATCGTTGCGGCTTTTCAAACAACCCATGGACTTACTACCACCTCCTCCGGCTGAACTGGACGTAGAAAGCGGCCAGCAGCTTGATCCTGAATATGTTGACCCTTTGGCAGGGCAGATCAAAGTTTCGAGATCAGGAAAGACTCTCTATGTCAAGGCTGTAGAGGAACTAGAAGTAGAAACCGACCTATCTATGATCGAAGACGATAACGGTCTTTTTGAAGAAAGCGAGACAACTGCCTATGTCAACGGGACTGGAGCTACTCAAGTAAAGTCGAAGCGTATCCGTGCTAGGGACGGAGAAAGGCTTGGGAAAGTTCGCGAGGCCCCTGCCGTCCGGCTCCATGCAGAAAGAGGCGTCACATTCTGGAGATTTAATCTCGAAGTCGAACTCGGCTCACAACAGACGAGAATAGCTTACCGGATCAACCGAGGACCAGCAATCGGCTTCTGGGTTCCCGGCCAAGGTGAAACTATGAACATGATGTTCCACAGTTGCAATGGCTTCAGTCAGAGTGTCGATCCCAAACAATTCTGCGGCCCAGACCCCATGTGGCGAGATGTTTTGAACAATCATCAGACACGGCCGTTCCACGTGATGATCGGAGGTGGAGACCAGATTTATAACGACGCGGTGATGCTGAAGACAAAGCATTTCCAGCACTGGACAAATAGCAAGAATGCGATTTACAAGCATTCTGCCCCGTTCTCTGCGGAAATGCAAAACGAACTGGAAGATTTTTACCTCAACCGATACGCTATGTGGTTCTCACAAGGCTTGTTTGGTATGGCTGTTTCACAGATTCCAATGGTGAACATTTGGGATGATCATGATATAATTGACGTAAGTTATAATCGCCATTTTCTCATTCAGCGCTCTTCTAATGTTTGATTCAGGGCTTCGGATCATACCCGCACCATTTCATGAGTACTCCTGTTTTCACAGGCCTTGGAGCTGTTGCTTTCAAGTATTATATGCTGTTCCAACACCAAAGCGTAGTCGACGAGACCGCGAAGACGGAGCCTTCCTGGCTTCTGGGCGCCATGCCTGGTCCTTACATTAAAGAATTGAGCCGCAGTTTGTTCATGTTCTTGGGAAGAAATGTGGCGTTTTTAGGGCTCGATTGCCGCACTGAAAGACAGGTACGCAAGTATCCTCTAAACTCTCTACCCAGACTAGTTCTCATGAATAAACAGCGAGACGAAATACTTAGTGAAGAGACATACAAAATCGCGTTGCGACGTTGCGAACAGGAAATAATCAAAGGAGAGACGAAACATTTGATAGTCCTCCTCGGTGTCGTATGGAACCGCATTCCGACTTTAATACCAATTACTAATTAATCGTTAGCCAATAGCATACCCACGGCTCAATTTCCTTGAGAACATTCTTACCTCCCGACTTATGGACCCTATCAAAGCTCTCGGGCGGACCGGCATGCTCGGCGGCTTCGTCAACAAATTTGACGGTGGTGTGGAAATTCTGGACGACCTCGATGATCACTGGACAGCTAAACACCATAAAGCGGAACGCAACTGGTTCATAGAGGCTCTCCAGCAGCTCGCAGCCAATAAATCTGTTCGCATCACCATCCTCGGCGGCGATGTGCACCTCGCCGCTGTAGGCCAATTCTACTCGAACAAAAGGCTTAATATCCCCAAAGACCGCGACTACAGATACATGCCGAACATTATCTCGTCTGCCATTGTGAACACGCCTCCACCTGATATGATGGCTGACATCATCAACAAGCGCAACAAAGTCCACCATCTTAACGCGGACACCGACGAAGATATGATTGTCATGTTTACCCACGATGTTGACGGAAAACCCCGCAATAACAAACACCTCCTCCCTCGCCGCAACTGGTGCTCCCTACGCGAATACCACCCGGGAACTACACCACCTGCCTCCCGCTCGCCCTCGCCTTCGCCGTCCAGAGGTCCCAAACTCACGCGTACATTGAGCGACTATACTCCAGGCAATCTCGTCCGCCGTCTCTCCCGCTCGGGACCCCCTCCCCCGGCTTATTACAACAACCCGGCCTATGCCTCGGCTGAAGAAACGGGCGGCAGGAGACGCAACTCGCTTAGTCGCTTGCCACGCGCCAACTCCGCGGACGCGATTCCCCAACAACCCCCCGGTTCCGCGTACTCCGGCAGGAACAGCATGTCCGGCGCCCGTCGCACCAGCATGTCCGTTGACCCCTCCGACCCATCAAACCCACCGCGTCCCAACCCTTTCCATCGCCGCCCCACGCTCACAACATCGAAGTCGGCATCGAAAGCCAGAGACACGGGCTATGTGAATTTAGAGCACGGCCTCGACGTCGTACTGAATGTGGAGGTATCGCAGAAAGACCCCGCGGGCATTACGACACCGTATAGGCTGTTGATTCCTGCGCTAGATTACAGAGCCGAGGTTGAGGAAGACGAGGGAGTTAGCAGGGAGAAGAGGAAGAGTAAAGCTGGAGGGCTGTTTGGCAGTTTAAAACTTGGTGGAGGGAGGGGGAAGAAGGACAAGGGAGCTGGTGAGAATGGGTATAGTCATGATGGCAGTGGGAGTGAAGACGAAGATGAGGAGGAGGAAGACGGTGATTATCATGTCCCGCCCAGGAGTGCCGGGGCGGGGCTTGGAGCCGGGATTGCGGCTGGGAAGGCACCGGCTCAGCATGGGATGCCGTATGGCGGTGACGCCTTCGCTGCTCCACCACTGCCTCCTCCACCTAAGCATCCTGCTTCGTATAGGAAGAGTGTAGGAAGTCCTCCTTCTCAAGCCCAAGTATCTCGACCACAACCACCACAACCGCCGCAGACACAGCCTCAGCCTCACAGGCGCAGCATGGGCGGTATCCTTAATAAAGAGCGCGACTCGCAATTCGAGCGCGACGCCCACGTTCACGCCCACACGCCCCGCGCGAGTACGAGTGGGCATGGAAATGGCCAAGGGGCATATACGAACCATGGTGGCAGAAGCCAGTATTTGGGCTCGGGAAGATACGGTGATGATGAGCATGATGATGAGTATGATGAGTATAGTGATAGAACAGTGACGCCGCCACCGCTAGAGGGGAAGAAAAAGGCAAGGTGGAAGATTTGGCGGTGAGGGGTGGGATGTTCTTGGCGGGAAAGAAGGTAGAGGGTTTTGGGATAGAAAGAGAAAAAAAATATTGGGTCGCGCTTCGAAGCGAAAATATGCTGGACTCTTTGCAATGATTTTGGCCAAGCATTCTCGTTTTAAGGTTTGGAATGGAGGAAATTTGGAGGTTGCATAACTCGCACACTATGGGAATCATATTTCCTTTTCTTACGTAGCTATTGATACCTATATAGAACCCACTTCAACGTTGCTTACGCATTTTCTACACTGCAATTGTTGGCTTTTATAGACTGGCGTCGACGTCTTGATCACGTGAACCGCGACAGGATGGGCTTTTGAAGCCTTATAGATGTCCAATGGTGTCCGGCGAACAATGGCGTTTCCAACCAAACTATTCCTTGACCCAAGATACGTCTCGTTTCACCGTCAACCTTTGGCGTCCTAATCTGAGAGCATATCTTACAACTCCAAAAGAACTTCAACGTGCGACCAACCAGCGGTCGATCCAATAAAAAAGAAAGAAAGAAATAAATAAATAAATAAATAAAGAACTCTATCAGGCGCCGTACAATGCGGACGTCTTGGTATTTTCATCTGAGTCGTTTTCACATGACATGCTCAGAGCACATGGAAATGGGATTACAATACATGAAGCGGAGGTCCGCCACGAGAACGGGCGACGGATCATTTGGCGTGGTTGATGATCTGCTCGTAAATATCCACGGGAATCTTTGCAGCAAATGACGTGGCGACTTGAATGACTTTGGCTGCCTGCAACGGCGGGAAAGGGCGAAGGATCTGGTTCGGACTGGGCGTGAGAGTTAGCTACGGGTGTTTTTGTTTGTTGTGGTTTTGGCATGCGGTCGGGCTTACCTCGGATTCCCAATGATCTGGTCTCTAATCAGGATCAGCTGCGCCACGATGCACAAGATATTCAGATGCGGGCCGTATGCGAACAGAAAGTCCCAGAGCTGCAGAACTTCCGGCAAGGGCGGGGTGCAGGCACACATGGTGAGCACGGAAGCGAAAGCATAGATCTCAGCGTGCATGCCCTTGCTCATCAGATGGGCGAACAGCTTCGGGTCCACGATCTCGAGGACAGTGTCGACCAGCTTGAGGCCCTTGTGCACGCCATCCATGGAGCCGCGCACGTAGCCGGGACATTCTTGTGTTATCAAGCGCTCAAAGGCGATGAAGGCTTCGACTTCGCTGCGGGCGGCGTAGAGGAAGGGCGCTGCTAGCACGTTCATGCCCTGCACGTAGCCTACTTGCTCGGCTTCAGAAGTCGAAGCGTCTGTCCTCGCGCCTGTGGTGAAGGATTGGTAGGCCGACTCGGGACTCCCTCCGATGTCGGACAGTGTAGGTGGGGATTGCCATCCGTTGACACGTGCCTCGTGCGCGTCGTTCAGCTTCCATGCCACGGCGTTCAGGACGCGTGTCAGGCTGTTTTCAGTGACGCGGCGGCGGAAGAGAGGGTCGGTGGCCAAGGTGCGGAAGGTGTCGTTGCGGATTTTGGAGTAGGCGGGCGATGCGCCTTGGTGGACGAGGTCGAGGTAGACGTCGGTGCGGACGGGCGCCGCGTTGAGGAGGATGAGCCAGACGTAGATGCGCAGATCGGACTGTCGAGGCGGCTGTCAGTTGCTGGAGTTGCAAAAATGGCCACTGTCAAAGCCAATTGGGAATTCTGTTGCGGGCTTACCATGCCATCGCTGTTGGCGGTGATGCCTTTTGTGAGAATAGTGAAGCGCAGCTCGTTCAGGCCAGATTCAAGGTCTCCAGAGGGAGGCCCTTTGAGGAGGAGGAGATCGAGGTTCGTCATGGCGAGGTTATATTGGTTATGTTTATTTCGCCGCGCGAGGATGGTTTAGAGTTTCTCCCAAGACGTGGGGTTTCTGTGGACATTCTCGCGAGGCCTGCAGGCGGTCTCTCACCATTCTTGGCGCACGCCAGACGGCATGAGGATGAAACCGTGCGACGGGTCCGGCCTGGATCTCTTAACTAATAGGGCATATGAAGATAATCGAGTGCTGCGAGGACATGGGGGGACTCAGGGCGAGAATTCCCCAGCAAGTATTACGCCGAGTGTTTTCCATTCACTATTTGTTAGTTGTATTTATGGGGCTCCCCCCAAAGCCCCGGCCTCGGTGCGCTCGTAAAGTTGTTCGCGCGGCTCGATCGCGATCGCTTAACGCAGAGACTTCTGGAACAACTTTCTCGTCGACTGCAGAATGCCTGCTGAACGCCACCGTCAACTCAGCCTTAGCCAACACCTTAAAAACTACGCTTGCGACGACAGAAGTCGTTTCACAGCGAGAATTGTCCACATGACTTCCGAGCGCGAGCTGTCCGCGAGCTGGAACAACGACATTGCGCGCTGGGAGGCTTCCGACAGTCCTCACGATGCGAAGGCTATAAGCAGAGGGTCGCCGAGCACCAAACCATCCACCCCAAAGGCATCCCAAGGCGTAACAGGTTCAACGTGGGTACACAAGGGGTAATCATGAACGGGGCAGACGCTCTCCCTGCTTGTTATAGCTGCAAAATAACACAATCCCGCTATTACATTTAGTGCTCGCTTATTTTATAACAATACTGGCAGGGAGAGCGTTTGCCCTGTTTGCGGTACAGTACTTCCTTGTATTCCAGTCCGGGTTAGTCCGCCATCTCCGCAAGCCTCCGCAAGCCTCCGCAAGCCTCCTCACACACCGCAAGGCAGATCACCAGCAACACCAGCAACACCAGCAATGCCAACGATAGCAACAACACCAGCACGCGCAACACTAGCACACGCAACACTAGCACGCACAACATTAGCACGCACAACACCGGCAACAGCAAACACCACATGGCTCACTGGGCAACTGCATCGTGGACTCTATCCCTAGGAAGGGTGCAGGCAGAGTCGACGGCCAGTCAAACCATGCGAATCGCCTTGTTTCGGTTTCCTTATCGTTCTTTGGCCTGCTTACTCCACGTGCGACGGTTGTGTCGGGGGCCGCTAATCAAGTTCGACTAGGGCTCAAGACGCTGATATGTCGAGGACGCTTCGCCTTGTGATCTCGCCGACTCTGTCACAACTGAATCTAACAAAAGTCCGTCTCGCATGACAGCATCAAGTCCGAGGACGAAAAGACCAAAAACGGCCAGGTATTCCGTCAAAGATGAACAGTGAACCCACAGTCACGTAATTACACGCATATTGTCGCTAGGGCAGAACCCACGCTTAGGTAAACGGCTTGCAAAAGAACAGGTCAAACGGGGGAGAAAGCGTGCTTTTGGGTTGGGAATGCCGTTGATTGAGACACTGAGCTTGGTTACGGCGGGTGCAGAGATGATATGGGCGTTTGAGGATGGAGCAAAGGGATTTTGGGGCAAGCACAAAGCGCTTTTGCGCAAGGAACTTAGCCGGAGTTGGAGCGATAGCCAAGCCATGGGTCCTTGGCACGACTGCCCTTCCTTTCACACGACATCTTCGCTTTCAAGCACGCAATTCTGCCAGAACAGTTCCACAATGCCATTGGACAGCCGCCGGCCGTGTCATCGCTGCATCGCTGCCGACACATAGACGACTATTCAGTTAAAGCCCTGAACCCTGTCGCCTCAGCCGAGTAGGCTTGCATTACCCGCACTTGGGGCGTGCGCTACGGTCCATGAGCTCGGGTTGGAGCTCCGCTGTAATTTACCAACACCGTCCTCAACTTGGAGAATCATAGCTAGGTAGCTTGTCCAGAGTCGGTCCTATGTCGCCTGTCAAACTTTTCTTCCTGCACCAACTCCGTCATTCCAAAATTTTTAGACTTTCTTTCAAGTCCACCCACCACTCCATTTCCTCAATTTTCTTTTTCTTTTTCTCTTTCTCTTTTCCAGTAACTTTGCAGCTTGGCCGTAGAGTTATACCGCTGAGCCTGTGTGCCTGTGAGCTTGTGAGCCTGTGAGCCTGTGAGCCTGCCCGCGCCTCGTTTCTGCAGCACCCGGCTTACATACGCTGTCACGCAATATCCTTGCCCTTTGACACCTTCACCACCAAATTTCAAAATCCAAGCCTAGCCTTCCTGCATTCACACTGCAGCTCGGCTCCAACTCAGCCCTTCCCCTCCCAACTCAGTCCAATCGCCCATCGTTCGCTGGAGTGGCTTGGATTCGATATTCCATTATTTGAGATCACCAGACTCCAGACTTCGCCTCAAGGCCCCCATATTGCTCTATTTGTCCACAAAGTTTCAAAAGCAAGTTCTGTACACGGGGGGGAAATGTCACTCCTCCTAGCTGTCCCGGCTCTATAAAATCCCAAGGCCTGAGCAGAACGCTTAGCAAGCCAGCAACCTGCAGCCTGTCGTGAGAAGCGGTGATAACCCGTGCTCGCTCCTTGGGTCTGGGAACTATTAATTAATCAGCTCGCCCCCCTGTTTCTTGGGCCACCTCTCCTTCTTCCAAGACCTCTCCACCCCATGGCTTCCACCACCACCAAAATTGGCCATGGCCTGGCCAAGGTTCTCGGTATCAAGTTGCATTACCGCAACGAGACGGGTTCGGATCGCATCACGCGAGGAGAGTCTGTCTTCACCATCTCCAGCGCCGAAACCTACGTTGAAGACGAGCCTACTGCGGTCGAATGGCTTTCTGATATCACCCCCTCTGGCGCGGATGTCCTCAATTATTTCCGCAGACTGTTCCCCTTCCTTCAATGGATCACCCGGTACAATTCCACATGGCTGATTGGAGACCTCATCGCTGGTAAGTCCGAACCAGTCCACTATTCGCCAACCGTGGTTTTCTAAATGGCCTTCAGGCATTACCGTCGGCGCTGTTGTAGTGCCACAGAGTATGGCCTACGCAAAGCTTGCCGATCTCAGCGTTCAGTTTGGTCTCTACTCCTCGTTCATGGGTGTCCTGATCTACTGGTTCTTCGCGACGTCTAAAGATATCACTATTGGTGTGAGTAATCGAACCCTTTTTGCTCTGTCTAAATTAACAATACTGACGTATCGCAAGCCCGTTGCCGTCCTATCCACTGTTACCGGCAATGTCCTCATCAAATCTCACAAAATTCTACCGCATGTCCCCCTCGACATTATCGCTTCGTCTTTGGCAATTGTCTCGGGCGGAATCATCTGCTTTCTCGGCCTGGTCCGTCTTGGTTGGCTGGTCGACTTCATTTCCCTTGCTTCTATCTCGGCCTTCATGACTGGCTCAGCCATCAATATCGCGGTTGGCCAAGTGCCAACAATGATGGGCATCACGGGGTTCTCCACTCGGGATTCAACCTACAAGGTTGTGATCAACATTTTGAAGCACCTTGGGCGATCGGACCTGAACGCCGCCATTGGTCTGACAGCACTAACAATGCTATACCTCATCCGGTTTGTCTGCAATACCCTGGCCAAGAGATACCCCAGTCAGAAGAAGACGTACTTCTTTATATCAACGCTTAGAACTTCTTTCGTCATTTTACTGTACGTCTTGATCAGTTATCTGGTCAATAGGCACCACCGAAAGAAGCCAAAGTTCACCATACTAGGGACAGTTCCTCGAGGTGAGATACAAAACTCTTGTAGTCCCTGAGCGTTGCGTCGCTAAATTCAAGTACAGGGTTCAAGGACGCTCGTGTTCCCCATATTACCAAAGATATCATCAAGTCCTTCGCATCCGAATTGCCCTCCGTTGTCATAGTTATGTTGATTGAGCACATCTCCATCTCGAAATCATTCGGCAGAGTCAACAACTACACGATCGATCCTTCTCAAGAGCTCGTCGCTATCGGCGTTACAAACTTACTCGGCCCGTTCCTCGGTGCCTATCCTGCGACTGGGTCGTTCTCCCGTACCGCCATCAAGTCAAAAGCCGGTGTTCGCACACCACTAGCCGGTGTCATCACTGCCATCGTCGTTCTGCTGGCCATCTATGCCCTCCCCGCCATGTTCTTCTACATTCCAAACGCCGCGCTAGCTGGCGTCATCATCCACGCTGTCGGGGATCTTATCACCCCGCCCAACACTGTTTACCAGTTTTGGAGAATCTCACCTTTGGAGGTACCAATCTTCTTTGCTGGCGTCATCGTGACCGTCTTCAGTAGCATCGAAAACGGTATTTACACGACCATTTGCGTTTCGGCAGCATTGTTTCTCTTCCGCGCGTTCAAGGCTAGAGGGAGGTTCCTTGGAAAGGTCAAGGTTCATTCCGTCGTCGGAGATCATCTGTTGGACCGGGATGATACAAAGGAAGGCGATAATAATACCAAGACTTCTCTCAATTCCCCCCCAGCAGAACCAGAAGACTCTGTTAGGAGTATCTTCTTGCCAATTGATCATCGCGATGGATCGAACCCGCAGATCGAGCTTGAGGCACCGTACCCTGGTATCTTCATCTACCGCTTCTCAGAAGGCTTCAACTACCCCAATGCAAACCACTACCTGGACCAACTGGTCGCCGAGATATTTAAGCAGACTCGTCGCACCAACCCTGCCACGTATGGAAAGCTAGGAGTAAGTCCATTCGCTCTTGTATTCTGGCTACGTGCTAATTGCCTGTCTCCGCAGGATCGGCCATGGAACAACCCTGGCCCGCGTCGGGGTAAAGAAGTTGATCCTTTGGACCATCGCCCAACGCTTAAAGCCATTATCCTTGATTTCTCGTCGGTCAACAATGTCGACATTACATCCGTGCAGAACCTCATCGATGTTCGAAATCAGCTAGACCGATACGCCGCACCTGGTACTGTCGACTGGCACTTTGCCTGCGTAAACAACCGCTGGACAAAGCGTGCCCTTGCTGCGGCTGGTTTCGGTTACTACACCCCTGAGGCCGACCTCGATTCTGGCTTGCACAGATGGAAACCAATCTTTAGCGTTGCTGAGATTGGTGGGAGCAGCAGTGCCGCTGCAGCTGCTGAAGAGCGGTACAATCGCAAGGCAAGCCGCTCTGCGAGAGCCCGCGAAGAATCTGCGTCGGAAGATATCGAGGAGGGAGATTTGACGCCCAAGGCAGAAGATACAGAGTCCTTGGATAAGCAGCTCGGCAATACTAAGGCATATGGCACTATTTCGAAGCCGCAGAAGGTGGCTGTTGTTCAGGGACTTAACCGGCCTTTGTTCCACATCGATATTACTGCTGCGTTGGATAGCGCGCTTGCGAATGTGCAGAGGAAATCGCACTAGAATTGCAGAGGAGGACTTTCGGATTTTGAATTATTTGGACGATTCTTGTGGATGGCAGACGAATGGCCGCGAATCCTTTCTAGCTGTAGTTGATCTAATCTCTTCCTTTAATAATCAATCAGCTCAAGAAGCAGTACATGCTATAAAAGTTCGCTGGTTAAATTGTGAGCCTTGGCATAAACATTGGTTTCAATTGGTTTCAGTCGGTTTTTGGTGAGGGATTCTTCTCCCCCCCAAAACGCCCCTGCCCTCTCGCTGCGCTCAATTATGCTTGTTGTGTTATCTTTCACAGCCCTAAACCCCA
>KV745152.1:0-37871 GCA_001692735.1 Lepidopterella palustris CBS 459.81 | reverse complement strand
CCCAACAGCATCCCTTCTCAGAGTTCGCTAATCCCACGCCTGGGATCCCCGCCTCGCCTGGCAAGAATAAAAATGCCCTTAATGGCCAACGCGCCGGACAACATGCCTAGACAAGACGGGGCGTGTGGCGCATTTTCACGCGCTGGGAGACCTAGGTTGCGAGACATACCCTACTCAAAACGTGTCTGCACTTCTTGATCTTGACAGCAATGTCACTGTCACCATCCGCGACTCTGATTGCCCTTTGGGAGCACAGCACTTTTCGAATCATTGGGGAATCCAACTCATGTATCATTTGTATAGCATCTCAGAAAGCTGTCGACTTTTATCTATTCATTCAATTTCCATTATTCAGTGCCCGTATCCCTATCCTATATGATTCTACCATCCATGTGCAGGTAACGAAACAGCTCAGCAAGTACTTCCCAGTCCAAGCACTCCCCAGCCCAAACCCTGCTCAACTGAATTCCACATTCAGTATTGCAAAAGCCGTGTTGAACACATCCATGTGCACCAATCGATTTTCCAAAAATCCGAACCCATGCAAAACGCCAACCCAAGCCCGATCCAAGCCCGATCCACCTATCCATTCATCCACTGGCGAAGGTATTTCCGTCCATACAGGGCCAAAAGCAAAATAAACTTAAACTTACGCTCTAAATCCAGTCAAGCGACCATCATATCGCCATTGAGAAGATCCAGATTTCCTTCCTTCAACAAGTCCAGTCATCAGTCGGTCCACATCATCAGTTATCGATTCAAGGCCCGGCCCCAGTCAACCTCACAGTCCCACCACCCTCAACACCATTTTCATACCCATCATCCTCATCCGTCTCCTCACCCGTAACCCCACCACCACTCCCCCCCCTCCCTTTCATACCCCTCAGCACACCCCTCGAAACCTTCAACCCTGCCATAAAGTCCCTTGTCGCCCTCAAAATCTCCCTCTCCACAGCCTCCGGTTCCGCATCCCAAAGCAAGGCCTCTGGGTCCGGGCCTCTAGGAACCGGAAAATCAACCACAGCCCTCCCATTCGGTCCCGCAGGCGCGCGGAGCCCACTCCTGGGTGGCGCAGACGAGATATCGACCTGCGTGAGGGAGTCGACGAAACTGTCGTTGCCGAAGGGGTAATCGTCGATATCGGCGGGCAGGGCTAATATATCGTCGTCTTGGCTAGAACTGCGGCGCGGACGGGATGGCGGCCATTTCGCGCCCGCGCCCGAGATTTTATCCCAAAGCTCGTCGACCGAGTCTTCGTCGTCTGCTGAGACGTCGGCGGAGAGGGAGGCGGGCGGGCTGGGAGCAGCGGAGTCGGGGTCGTAAGCTGCGGAATGGTTCCACGAGTCCCATGCGGTTTGGTTGGGTCGTTGGCGCGCGTATGCGATATTAGTCCGGGGGGGTTTCGTTGGTTGCTGCAACGATGTGGATTGGGTTTGTGAAACCGACGCCCCGCGAGCATGGTTTGGATGATGGGAAGGTGGGCCCTGGTCAGAGCCATAGCCCTGCTCGTGGTCGTGGTCGTGGTCGTGGTCTTGTGGGTTGAGGAGGCCTGGTAGTGTGTGCATTGGTTCCGATTGAGACTTTGTGTGATACGAAGCGCGGTTGTTATTGTATGAGAGTTGGACTTGGTCTTCAAGATCAAACGGGTTCCCATTAGGGAAATCGGTGCCAGCAGTGTATGTAGATTCGTTGGTAGAATCAGCGGTAGATGGGCGATTGAGTTCGGTGAGGTCAGCAAAGTCGAGATCGATCATAGAGGTACGAAGAGGTGATTCAGGCGCAGAATTGAGGTTATAAAAGCCATCGAATGTGCTCATGGGCTCGGCGGCGACACCTCGTAGCCGTGGACGGAATTCAGATCCAAGTGAAGGCGAAGGTTGAAGAGTAGGGCCTTGATCTGACATGCTGCTTCCTTGGCTTTCCGCCAAGTCTCGAGGGGGGAAGACGAAATCTCGAGTCCGCCTATTATCTTCAAGGGGAGCAGTGAGAATCGGTAGAGTCAGGTCTTTGGTCTGGCGTCGGCGAGTCCCTGACGTATTATTGGACGGCTCTTGGGCCCCATATGACGCTTCAGCCATAGCCGTTTGAAACGTCCATTCCACAGTGCGACGATTCGGTTTATCGGCAGGCATTGCTGGGAACTTCCAGTCCTTTGTCGCTCGTCTTGTCATTTGATCCTGCTGATATGTATCCTCCTCCTCCTCCTCCTCCTCTTCCAGTTCTCTGATCATGCGACGGGTAGCCTTAAGAGTAGGTACCTCACCAAGATCAAGGCTTGGGATTTCCATAGCTGTCGGAGCAGCAAAGTCTAAATCAATGACCGTCTCTCGATTTGGTGCACCGGGGTTGAACTCGCGCAAAATGAGATCGGACGGAGGACGATCGCTTCCTGCTATTCCACTGTATCGATACGGCGAGGTTGAATTTTCATCAAAAAGTCTGTCAAATCTCTTTTTGGTTCGTTGTATTTGCTCCTCTTTGAAGGCCTGTTGAAGCTTTGCAAACCGATCATCTGGCTCTGGCTTGTCTCCCGGAGGATTGCCACTGAATGGATCCGCGAGGCCAGTGTGGTCTGAGAATTGCCTGTCAAACTCATCTGTGGTGCTAAAATTCCAGGCGTCCCGGTCATCATCATCGTCGGGAGCAAGCGGGTCGGGTGCTTGGGCGCCGTATGGGTTGAACAGAGAGGCTCGAACTCCACCTCCTTGTTCCCACCGGATATAACGCTCAATTAGCTCTGTGAGCATTCCCGTCGGATGGCTCTCCGAGGTGCCTGCGAGGTAAGGATGCTCTAGTATCTGATCTGCCGAAGGACGATTCTCAGGATTGCCCTCGAGAACAAATGCAATAAGACTTTGGATGCCCTCGGAGAATCGGTCACCCTCGAGGCGTGGTAGTCCCTGTTCGAGAAGCTTGATTGGACTCGTTCTGTGAAAGGGTGGTGCGCCCGTGGCCATTTCGTAGACGGTGCAACCATAGGCCCAAATATCAACTTCAGTGCCATACATGATGACATTGGGACGGGCTCTGCCCTTCGGGTCGACCTCCTTGATCCACTCCTGTTGGAGCTCTGGGGCCATCCAAAATGGAGTCCCTACGATAGTGGATCGTTTCGCGATTTCCGGTTCAAGGACGCCAGAAACGCCAAAGTCGCATAGTTGCACGCGCCCGTCTTCTGTAATCAGAATGTTGCCGCCTGAAGGTGATATGTTAGCGTTGATCTTTATACTTTTATTTAAAGAATAGCGGTAAAAGAAGATGTACATTTCAAATCTCGGTGAATAACACCAGCTTCGTGAACGAATTTGAGCCCAATGGCGAGTTCACGAGCAATAGCAATGACAAATTTCTCTTCGAGACCACAGTTTGGCCCACTTGCCGATGGTTTCATCAACGTATAGACGCTTCCTCCGGGACAATACTCGCTGACAATCCAAAGTTCATTATGCACAGGTCGTGCCTCTTGAATAATATTCACATAGTGGCGGGCTTTGCTGTCTCGGAGCTGCTGAAGGACGTTAATCTCTTTGAGAGTTTCCGACAGATTCTTAGTGGTCATCTCCTCATAGTCGACTTTGTCGACATCCATGATCTTCACAGCGACCAATTCATTCGTGACGCGATGCTTACTAAAGTTTGTCTTAGCTATCGCTCAATTTGGGTCCAGGGAGCGGCTCCACCAGGGTGGAGAAAGGGCGGACAAACCTCTTAAAGACTCGACCATATGCGCCTTTGCCGATCAATTCCAGAAAATCATAAGGAGGAAGCTCCTCTCCACTTCGCCGTGCTCTCTCTTCGACAATTTCTTGCATCTCCTTCGCCTGTTGCATCTGCTTAAATTTCATGCCAACAGTAGGCGGCGCCAACAAGTGTGTGTTGTCCATACTGTCCATATCTATGATTGTTTCCACCGGTGAGGGAAGAAGAGTCTGCAGTATGGAGGGGGCTTCAGCCAGGGAATTGGTAGGTCGTCGGTGGTTCTGAGCATATAGAGGGATTCGGAAGGGTCTGCTATAGTTGCTGAGTGGCCCAGGACTACAAGGATCACGGGAGGGTGATTGAAGGCGTGCGGGTGCTGTGAGAACAGGAGGATCTTCGTGAGGTGGGTGTGGAGAGAGTGAAACAATGGAAGACGAGAATTCGGGTTCGATGTAGATCGGAGCTGAGATTATCGGTCGGTCTTGTTCTGTGGGTTTAGTTTTACTGGTTAGTCTTAAAAACGATGGATATTTAGTACGAATCTTGCGGCGTATTGATTTAATAGAGTTGGATCCACTGGAAAAACCCTTCCTCCCTCGCCTATGTTCCGACATTGCAGCTTCTTCATGCGGTAGTCACGATAGCAGAGTGGTGTTATTGTGTTTCTCGGGAAGAGGTGAAGTTTGTGGAGCAGCGAGGAAGGCGCGATAGAAGAGATAGGAAGAAGCAACGGACGACTTACATTAAGCTCAAGTAAAATCCATAAGGAGCTCCTGGCTCACATTTTATGTCCCAATATAGACATTACATCGAGGTGTCACTAGAGAAGGCCCTCGTGAGTGAGGTTTAAGTTGAGCGTAGAGAACCCCCTCGGCCTAGGGAACTGCAAGGGAAACCAGGCCACTATCATCACTGGATGGTGACAGGACGGGATTGAGGGTACATGATTCCAAGGATGAAAAGAATACTGGAATTAACAGTTGCACGTTGGCAGGGAGGGAACTGTATTCACTCGCGGTAAGATGGTTGTGACAGCTCCGACGTCTCGTGCCAAGGTGTCGTCCCTGAGAAGTCGCGAAAAAGTCGGGAGGATCGACTCGCTTTCAGTCGCCAATCGCAGGGTTATCTCCGCGCCCTGATCGCCCGTCAGGCATGACGCTTGCTGACTAAGAGGCTTCTTCGCATCAGCAAATATACAAGGCGACGTTAATATCATATCTTTAATTTTTAATTTTTATTCGGAGGTAGAGAAGTACTTATGAGACAATCTAGCCAAGTTTAAGAAGTTTTTCTTCTTATTGTGGCAGGGAAATCGCCATGCCTGCCGTTCAACTTCAGCCTCTTTGGTCCCTGCGTAGCGTAATGTAGCGCAACGGCCAAGCATAACCTTAGAAGCCTCTGACGTAGGCGCCACATCCAGAGATCCGCATGCCATAAAACCAGCTGATGCCCAAATGCGCCTTAGTATCAAATATCTCATATCTCAAACCGTCGTCTACTTGAAAAAAATCGCAATCGTCCCGCTAGAGAATCTCAGTCGTCCCACTAGAAAACCAAGCAATATCCCCACCAGATTCTCCAAACATCAACCCCCACCATCAACATAAAATGGCACCGAACGACAGCTGGCTCACCCGCACCATGAACACCGCAACCGCAGGCGTTGGCAATTTCGCAGGCGGCATTGTGTCCGCCGTCGGGAACGGCATCTCTGGAGCTGGCAGAGGCGCTGGAAGCAGGTGTGTTCTTCACCTGCCTTGAACCCACCCCCCTCGTCCCTCCCCATTCCCTTCCCTTTTCCCATATCTCATACCCCATTCCCAATCACCCCCCAATTCCCCCCTAACCCTCCTCTCCCCGTCCTATCAGCTTACCCCGCAATTCCAGCATAACTTCCTCAACCCGCATCTGGGGCGACTCCGTCCGCGGCTACGGCAACAGTATCAAAGACGCAACCGGCGCTACAGGCCCTCGCGCCTCCACCGCCGACAACCCGTTAGGTATGGCTAGATCGGCTACAAGTGTTAAGATAGGGCAGCAGGCGAAGAAGGGGAGTACAGGAGGCACAGCAAGAGGGAGTGCGAGGGATCCGTTGGGTTTGGAGCGGTAGGTTTTGGATGGGTGGGAGTGAGGAGGGGGGCAGGGGTAAGATGAGAAGGGAGGCGGAAGAGGGTGGGGGGTTATATATGGTTTTAAGTTTATTTTTATTGGGGTTGGCGTTGGCTTTCGTTTGTTTGTTTGGTTATGCATTTGGATGGGCTATGTACGGTATATTCGGGAGAGGGTATATATGAACAATGACCTGGCCTACGGAGTATGGCATACACAATTGGCAGATCTATGCGCTTCAAGGCACCGTCTCAGCCATTTCGTATCTTGACTGTTAATGCCAATGCATGCAAAGCAAAAACGCGCAATGAAAAGCTGATGCCTGACGCCAGGTAGACTCCTATGGATACACGTTGTACAACATAAAGAGAAGTTGGTTGGCACAATTTCCAGAATGTTCGAAGAGATGAGAGTTGTGAGTAGTTAAGTTGATATCTGAAAATAAAGTGGGGAGATCAAGTGGAGCGCAAACGTTCCAGCTAGAATCATGAGATGATATTTCCGCCAATGCTATGCTGAAAAGGCCATCGATGACACAGCTACACATATGCAGCTAGACTAGTTCGTGATGAAAATCGGAGACTATCCCATGGATCAGGACTCTTGCCAGGCTGGGCCCGAAAGACATCTAGTCGGTGCAGATTCGTTGATACCAGATGGGTGTGCAAAACAGAAAAGTGAGGGTCAGAGACGTCTTCGACTCGGGAGTCACCAATACGACGAGTGGTTACAAAACGAACCAATTTCATTCACTGCCGCCAACAGCATTGGCTTTTACGCGCGGTGCGGGATGTGGTAATTTGTGAGATCCGGCAGCGAGCAAGGAGCCGCAGATATCCATAACGGCATCGAATTGATATTCGAACATCGTTGGATTGATCGGCAATGGGGAAAGTTGATGTGACTCAGGCATGCCACTCTTTGATATCGCTGTAGATTTCGGAGGCGGCGGTTGTGTGGGATGTATGGGACAAAAAGTCGGTGAAAGGTGGAAATCTTCGGGCTTTGGGAATTCCGACAATAATGGCATTTTTTCACACAACATTGAAGCTATCGATGTCGCCAGTGGTGATATTCGGGACTCCCATATCTCTCTTGGCCTCATTAATCATAGCCTCCACTTCCTCGGGGCGATATTGGCGGACCATGACCACTCGAATCAGCTCCGATAACAGATTGACATCCATTTCTCGACGGTCATTTTTGGCCATCGTCGAATATTCGACCCCGTCATCCTTCATTCGCTTTATCCGTTGTCGTAAAAGTATTTGGTAGACGTCCGCAAGTCGGAGTAAGTTTTTTGTGTACTTGCCAGTGTGGTGGCGGTCTCGAGATCGTACTGCGCGGTTTTCATGACCCAATTCAATCCAAGCCATCTGCTTGAGGAGGATTTGGGTGGTTTCAGTTGTAGGAAACACACGGAATCCAGACCTCATCACATGCAACGCAACTAGTGCGCCCGGGAGATCTTTGCTGTACCTGAACGATCGCATGACCAAGCCCAAAATATCTCCTCGAGGCCCAGCAAGAGAATTTAGGTAGCTGTTCACGTACGGATGCCACTTAATTCGCTGGAGCCACTGTATCATGTCTGCCATCAATTGTCGTGGCCGCGGTAGCGATTCGAATTCCCAATTCTGCCAATCCGTAAGAGCCAACCTCAAGGTCCTCCACAAGCACCGCCAGGTTGCGCCATTAGGGAAGACGGCTTTCATTCCAGGAGGAGGATTCATTATAACTTGAAATCTTGTCCACACTGATTCATACTTTGAACGGCGGAGGTCGACCATCATAAGAGAGTTCATAAGTAGAGTGTTCGGTCTAATTTCTAGTGCGGACATGGTCTTTTGCAAATACTGAATATCTTCCCATTGCCATTTGATCGAGAGACGCCGAATGAGGTGGGCAAATGTGGTTGCAGTCGCTATCGGAATTGGTCTGTCAAGGAAAAAGGGTGTCGGAGGACCAGTCCTAGATATCCAGTATTTCCAAGGAAATTTTGATTGTTTGCGGCCAATGCTGGTGAAATATTCACGCTGTGCTGTTGGATCAAGTCTTGCATCGACCATTTTCCAAGCCAGCATTTCAGCTTTCTCCATATTCTCGGGGATTCGCGAGCGAAATAAAGCGCCCAGGAGGAGGTTGAAATGGAGAGATTTTGGCTTCACTCCTCGTTCGAACATGAGCTCTAGGACTTGGGTAGCCGTTGCTGGTGAGTCTTTCGTGACGACCCAGCGTACCCAATCCCGATAGATACGATTATGGTATTGTTGTGGCAAAACAGAGAGAGCAGTAAGGGAGACCTTGTTGACCTCCTCAATGCAATTGCTGAGAAGGTACATGGATCGCACGCGTCTCAACACTTTGCTGATTTGGTTCAATGCGAAATCTGGACAACTCCGTATTATGTCTTTAAACACATCCGCCGCGTAGTCAATCCGTCGGCATTCTAGGAAACCAACAAAGCAAGCATCATAATCCTGAAACCTCATTTGGGTCCCTAATCGATCCTTCAACTGTAGATAGAGGTTCCAAGCTTGCTCTTGATAGCCCTCTTCCTGTAAATTTGTGTGGGCTCGGAAAACGGTGATGATAAGTCGAGCATTCCATTCTGGATAAGTATCGAAAAGTTCCTGCATTATCTGTCTTGCACGTTCGGCATTTCTTGACAATGCATACATGCGCACACCAAGTTCAAGATGCTCTGGCTTAAAACCATCCAGCATTCTTCCGAGATCTTGATTGTGCTCCTCCTCCCAGCATCTCAGTGCGTCTTCTTTGTCACCGGAAACGAAGGTTGACTCTAAGTGTGCGAGTCTTTGGGCCAAAGTGGTAGTCTTGCCAATGGATTGCATGTCTTCGACCAACTGCCTTTGATGCTCCTTGGAGTTTGGATTTAATGCTAACAAAACCGATTGGCTGTCCCAAAGCAAGTCCCATGCCTTGTTTGGAAGGCAGTGCAGTATGCCTGGATATTCCCGTTTTGCAAGGCAGTAGGCTCGCCATAGTGAAATTGTGATGTTGCCATTATTCTTGTCCCTGCTTGCCGCGATCAAGTATTTACTTAGGCGGCTCACCCAAGGCTTTGTCCTGTATCGTTTTGGAAGCTTTGGGGTAACCTCCTCAATTAAGCGGTGATGAGTTCGAATATTTCGGCCGAGTTCCCGTTCGATTTGAGGTTGATTGGTATCAATTGCCTGCGGATGTCCTGGGCTAGGGAGGCGCTCTTCATGCGGAGAAGGGAGCCAGAAAGGCTGGAAAGGGGCAGCGAAGAGGTTCAAGTCTTGTGTTTTAGGAAGAGGTGTAAGATTCGTTAAATTTCGTACGCTGGAAATATTAACTGCACGGCGGACTCCATCTCGGCGAAGTCCCTGAAGCATTGATTAGCAGTATATATGTTCACCGCGACACGTCAAGGATCAGAAACGGCGCGCATGAGATTCTTTCTCGTCCGGTAGTCCGCTGCTAGCTTTGGGTCCATCTGGGATACGAGTGACAGGCAATGAGCTGAAATCGAGGCCTCCCAGAGGTGGAGGGGTATTTTCTCACTGTCGTTTGTTGAGAATCTTTCCAAGGGATGAAGCAAAAGTTATTGTCATTCTATCCGAAGTGCAGCCGACCCACCAGCTCACATGATCGGAAAATCTATATTCCAGGACCTCGGGACTGCTGTTCCGAGCTATCCTCAGACCTTCCTTTTCCTGGTTGGTGGCATGAGAGGTATCTTTAACTCATTATTGTGCAGAATCAAGTCTCTTGCTAAGCCGGCCACTGGTAAGTACATTCGTCGTATCCGATTTACGCATCATGATGAAATGGCCTCACCGTAATTGCTTGCCCACAAAGTTTCCAAATTTCCGAGGTCATCATTTATCTCGGTCCTCCTCAAACAATACGTGAGAAACTGCAGCGCCAATTTCTTCAATTGGCTTCTATATTGTAGATCGCCGTTATCTCGTCGATCGGGATCAATAATCACGACCGAATTTGACTCCTACGTTGTACTTGAGTAAGCCCGGTCGATAAATTGTCTCATTGTGACCTCGACCACTCCAAGTGCGTAGGAAAGCACAGCAGGAAGTAATTATATAAGACAGGAGAATCAACATGTCTTAAACAACATGCGTATCCCTGCGTTTCCTATTCATCTCAACATGGCGTTCTCTATTTACACTCTTGTCTGCCTTGGTTTTATCGGTTTGGCGATTAGCACTTCCGTTCCTCGTCCTTCCGTGATCTTTGAAGGACATTTTGAATTCGAGGCAAACGGAATGCACAATATCAAAGTTTCATATACCGATCCTATCAACGGCCCACTCTCGATTAACCATGGATTTTGTGACAGTGAGACGTGAGGACGCTCACCATTTCCTTGTATATACGCACATCGACAACCATCCATTAGCAAGCCAGCACGTGGATTAGCAGTCTTATAGGCCAACAATATGTGTATGGCTACCTCGCGAGGACACTCTAAATCATGGTTGTTTTCGCTCCTCTCTCGGTGATGCGGCAGTTGGCAGATCCGACCCGACCACGGTCAGGAGACCACAAGAAAGGCGATCGACCCCATTTGCAGATATTGCAGACCGCCATGAGTCCTCGGTTTGATGGAGTGGCATACTTGGAGGGGAAAGAGCCTGACCAAGTGTTTATCACCTCCGCTAGATGGAAATCGCTCGGTGTTCTGGGTGCAGAGATGGCTGAACTGATGAGCTCTGTAAGTGTAACCTTCGATCAAAAAATCATGCCCATGTAACCACATCACAGTATCTGTTGAAATCGGTCGGTATCTATAATTGGAAGATTTTGGAGGCATCCGGAAGAATCGAGAGAAAGATGCATACGTCCTACTTGAACGCCACAAAGTCGAATCAGTATCAATACCAAGAGATGGGGCCAATACTCTTTCCAATGAGCATAGAAGATCCAGGTACCAACGAGACTATTCAGATCCCAGATCACAACATAGTGTTCCAGTTAGCTGTCACACTAGATGAGATGAACGGAAACGACCCAGAATTTGCGGTGAACTTTATGCCGTGGACCCAAAACAGCATGAACACGTCCGTGGCGATATCAAAACGAAGGCCAGATGGAACAGTCCCGGGAGTGGCCGGAGCAGCGCCGAATCCATCTGTGAACGACAACGTGACAATTACCCACTTCAACGCCACTAAAGTTTGAAGAATCAGAGGTAGCACTTGAGAAGTGGGCTGAGGTTGACAAAGATAAGATCCACTCCATCGCTACGGATGTTTTCATGCCTACAAAGTAGGAGTTGAAGCAGGGAATTTCAACTCCTCGGACTCGGGATACTCGCGCTACGTTCTCCGCACAGACCTGAGCATCGCTGATCAAAATCGATTCGACCTCTGATTCTTATCCGCCTTAGGAGTATGAGGCCGTGTATTTCAGCGTAACTGAGTGGAGAACTATCGATCAAGGCCTAAGCCGACTCCTTCCAGCCTTTGGTCCTTTGGTACTAAATAGGACCATATTCCCAGTCAAAGTACAAGAGATGGAATGGAACGAAAGATGTGTTATTGATGAGGATGAGAGCGGTGAGGTGGGTGATGAGGTTGATAGTTCTAATATTGTTGACGACGAGGCTGACGATGGAGCTGACGACGGGACTGGTTAACAGTCTGACACCAGTCATATGTTTCTCTTGGTGGAGAAGGGGAAGGCGAAGGCGAACCAGATCCTGCCATCCGCATCCAAAAATGCGGTCATATTATCGGCATCGTTTGACTCTCAGCATGGATAGATCACCATTCTACGTGTCTGTTTTGTCATTGTGTGCTCTTCGGCCAGCCGACTAGCAAGAGGTGGCCGACAAGCAGGAGGCAGCCAACAAGCAGCAGGGTTGCCCAACTGTCAGCTAGAGCAGTAGCTAATACAAATCATGGAAAAGGAACTGAATATTGATTGGGAGGAGACTATGACCTATATACTAGAGGGAGAGCAGTTGGGCCCCGTGGTAGGAGTGGCTTATGGTGATACAGGTGATGAAACGAGAGCTGCAACGCTGTTGCCAACACCAGCCTCAGCACCATATCCAGATCCCAACACCGGCATCGGCGTCGGCGAACGTTCTACCGCTAAGGACAGAGAGGTATCGGCTGGTTCAGGAGCTTAGAGATATGCAGGGTCTCGTCAGTTCTGTCACGATGAGCTGTTTTGGATGGCCTCCTCTTACTGGGCGCGTCCAAGTTTGAAGGCAATGAGTTCCACGAGATGCTCATTGGACTTGCACAACACATGGGTCCTGTAATATATGGAGTAGACTGCGAAACTTCCCACTTGCATCCGCGTTTAATCCACCAAATCCATCAAAACCCAAACTCGAACAATCCTTCTGTTGCCGAGGAACCACAACCGGAAGTGGCGAGGAATATTCATGAATTGGGGGGGGGGAGGGGGAGCTATCCTCGGCCACCGTCCACGACGTACGCAATCCTCCTGGACTTGGCGTTGTCTATCGGGAAGAGGGATTATCATATGGGCCGAGGCCTATGCGTGGGGATGGCGGGCATGTGTTCGCGCAGAACCTACGCCGTGAGTTTCAACCTGTAATACCTTAGCCCTCTTCGGAAGGAAGCCGAATCGGATAGTAAGCATGATGATACGATGCCGGATCTGGGGTATCTCAGGACTAATTCCACGCGTGGCCTCGACAGGTGGGGGGAAGGGCGCCTATTCTTTTTGATCTCGGCGAAAATAGAATGTATACGCCTATTGTTGAACTAAGCTGGTTAGGTAGATTCCTCTTTTGTCATCACATCACGTGCGTGTCCCCTGGTATATAGCTTTGTTGCCGGTCGACTTACAACAATCAAGACAGCCAAGACGTCTTCCCTACAAGATTTCGGCGGGTAAACGCTTGTGCTAGACGGGAGTCGGGTGGGAGGAACTCGCCCCAAACTCCCCGCCGAGTTTGATATGTGTGAGTTTTGGGATGGTTGCTTGTATTGAAGATAGGAGAAATAGATAGAGGGTTTGATAACTAAACACCGTGCAGTAAACTAACAGGATTCTATTTCCCGTATATACAGTAAATCAACCGTTGCTACCAGCTACCGCTCGAATTCTGTAACCCTATTCACAAGCGGTGGTCCATCCTTCGTCGAGTAAGTAAAAATAGCCGTTCGCGAGAATAATGAGAGAGAAATTTGGGCCTACCAACACCTTTCTTCAGAACAGAATACTCCTAATCAAGAAAATAAAATGCTTCAGAACTGGAAACCCGGCGCTTCCAACCGCCCACAGCTACACAGGACGAGCATCCTCGAAGAACCCGTTATCAATGATGCCGTTTGAGAACTTCGTCGGCCTCCGCGAGCCCATCTGGATATTTGCGCTGGTTTCAAAGTTGCACATACCGCGGAGTCCTCCGCATGTCATTGTGCACATGCGGTCCACGACGCAGACGTTCTGGTGATACGACACCATAGCCTTGACAGGTACGGGGGTGCACTCAACTACTAGCACCTCTCCAGTAGTCAAGGTAAACGTCACATTACCGCCGTGGTTCGTTGAGGCGTCTTCCTCAACGTAAGCTAGAATCTTGACCTTCTTAGCGTAAGTGATGACGCCGTTTCGAACCACCCATCCGAACGCGGCGATGCTCTCGTCGATGCCGTGCCACGACACGGCGATGATACTTAGCGACTTGCCGCAGGTCCCTGCGATCCAGCGGTGGGAGTAGACAGTGCCCCAGTTCCGAGGCCCCCAGCCAGCGTCGCGCACACCTAGACCATCTACCTTGTATTCCTCGCCCTTGACCTTCAACCAGCCATACACGATACCCGGGATATCGAAGTGATGGGAAGTGAAGTCGTTAATCTGGCCCTTCTTTGGGTAGCAGTCGACATTCGGACCGGTGTCTGCACAGGTTATTCGCCCGGAAACGTCGCCGTCGTCGATAGTCCAGATGTGCTCGCCGTTGGAAATTTCGCACTTGCATGTATCGTCCCCGCTCCCGAAGCCGCCGTTGGGTAGTAGATCCGCGTCGCGAAGAGGGATATGGTGCATCCTCTTGTACATTCCCTTGGGCGACAAGACGTAGTCCCACAACACAACCATTCCCCCTCCTTCAAGATTCGGCTCGTGCCCTATTCGGTGGAACCCCCCAACGGCGTTCTTATCATCCCACCAGACTAGCACAACGCTGTTCTGCCAGTTCGCCTGCGGTCCTGGCTTCTGTCGGACATTGACCTCGTCGCCGTAGATCTGCAGTGTCTTCACGCCGGCACCGCTAACCTTGGCCCGCATATCCGCTGGTGCACGATAACGATCCGCGACATAGCGATGTCCGTTGGCTCCATTTGCTTTGTTTGTTCCGTTAACGTCTGCATCCAACGTCGCTTCCAGGTCAACATTTCCATTCCCTTTCGCCGCCATCTCTTCCACCTTGGTCTCCTGCTTCGACGTCTCGTCTATAGCACCCCCCTCCTTCTGCGCCGACGTGCATGCAAGACCCATCTGCATAAATGCGGGAGCGAAACCCAGCTCCACCATGATATACCGCAGATCCCTATTATGGCCGACCTGCAGATTCCGCGTAGCTCGCACGCCACCGAGCATGGTGCGCAGGACCGAATACGCAAGCGTAAACGGCATGAAGCGCATATCAATCTCCTGGCCTCCAGACGCTTTGTAATGATCCACAAACTTCTGCCATTCCATGTGCCGACTGACATGAGGCTGGATGTAGGCTAGATCCTGCTCCGGGGCGCCGAAGTCGGAGCATTCCCAATCCAGGACTCCGGTAAGCTTGCCGTCTTCGAACAGGACGTTGTGGATATTGAAGTCGCCGTGCGTTAAGACAGGCTTTCGGCCGTCCTCCGGAACGTTCCGCTCCAGCCAGCTGAAGAGATAGGTTATGAACGGCGAGGGTAGATGCTCGATGCGGGTCACGTAGTCTCTCCACCCACGCAAGTTGCGGTGGTAACGCGACTGCACCGTGTCGTCTATCGCGCCCTCTTCATCATACTTTTTAATCAGCTCCTCGAAATTCGACATGGGGATTGAATGCAGCTGCGCCAGTCTCTCGGCCAGCTGCAGCCAGATATCCTCGCCTATCTTGGCTTGATGTCCTTCGAGGAAGCTGCCAGGCAGCTTCCCGCTGATCTTGGACATAGTAAAGAAGGTACCATCGACGCCCGGCAGGTTCAGAGCCAGGTCGAGGGGTTTCGGGGCGGGATAGCCTGTGGCGGACACAGCTTTGAGAAGGTCGAATTCTTGATCTAGCAAGAAGGAGCTGTGCAGCATGATGGGTGCCGGATCGCATTTCCGGATCACGAGGTCTTCGATGAAGCCGTCGGCGTGCTTCACGGTAGCGAAGTAGGTCTGCTTTCCAAAACTGCCGGGGTTGGCCGTGAACTTGGTCACCTCGAGAGCATGGCCGCGGGCCTTGATCAGAAAATTCTCGAAGAATTCTTTGGTCAAGGGAGGCGCGGCGCTATCATCTGAAGATGTGCCTGGCTCATCCCCAAAGGGCCGTGCGTGTATCTGTTGCAGGGTAGTGTAATAACTCAGCTCCCACTCTGCAGCCCGTCGTATCAGCGCCAACGCGCTCGGGTTGTTAGACTCAATGGCCGTCAAGCGATTGCAGAGTGCGTCAATCTTTTCGGTCAGCTCGTCGTACTGTGTTGCCAGGGTGTCGAAGTTTCCGACGGTGGAGTAGGGGCGCTTGGGTCCTGCCGCGGCGCCATCGAGGTGTTTTTGGATTTCATGATATAGTGCTTCGCCTTCCTCGATGCATTTTCGCAGTAAGGGGACCGAAGGGCCTTGCCGTTTTAGGAGGTCATTGAGAGCGGGTTTTATAAGCTCGAGAGCGCCGAGAGCGGTGGGGTTGGTGAGGTCTGGGGCGACTGTTGTTTCGAGGGCGTGGAGGACGAGGGAGAGCGTTTGGGATGTTTGGTTAATTTTCATGATAGGCTGTGAATTGAGTCAATAGATCCCAGTTGAGTTTTACTAAAAAAAAAAAAAATCAAATCAAATCAAATCAAATCAAATCAAATCAAATCAAATCAAATCGAATCAAATCAAATCGAATCGAATCGAATGGAATGGATCGAGTGGATCGAATGAATAGAATGAATCAAATGAATCAAACAAATAAAATAAAATAAAATAAAAATTTTGGGCAGCTCCTAGTAGCGATGAACAGAGCTCTCTGGTTCCTGGCTAGCTACATAGCTCCGCCGGGAGGAGGGGTAGCTGGGTTATAAGCCTTGGTGACGGAACCCCCGACAACGGTCAGGTTTGCTAATGGTCTAGGTTGTGAAGTGCTTTGGTCAATTTGCGACCATCCTTGCATACAATTATGCCCTGGTTAAGAGAATCCGGGGCCCCAAGTGGCGCCATCCGAGGGGAGTTTTGATGCCTGCTCCGGGGGGGGGGATGGTTGATGGGTGGCCGGAGGTACTGGCTCCGGGTGGCCGGAGGGATTGGACATGGTTTGAGCATGATTTGGGGAGGATGGGCATGTATGGAGAGGAGGAGGAGAGGAGGATGATTGGGGAGTAGATGGGGGTCGTGATCCTTTTGGACTGCACTGGAGTAGATTTGAGCCTCAATCCAGTCCATCTACGATATATCCAAACTCGCCTCAGGAGCTCCGGGAGCTCCATACACTAAGGTAGGTATGTACAACACTCTACTCATACCATTATTCTGTACGTCGCCGCACGCAAATTACAAGATATATGACGGAGGGCGAAGGGGAAGACATCGGCCAATTAGGTGCAGGCTTCGGGATGCGACAGATGATGGCCGCGGAAACCTGCAAACAGAGCAAATCCACGTGACTAGCTTGCCCTATATAGTAAGCACTATAAGCCGAATATCAGGGTGGAACTAAGCCTAATTAGGGTCAGGGTCAGAAACTTGCATTGAAGCTGCAAATTCGCTCCAGCCTCGCCCCTGTCCAAAATGATCGCTGGATGGGGGTTTCCATGGGGATAACGGGCCGTGGCGGTAGAAATCAAATATCCATGTCTGTTGGTTCAGCGCAAGGGTTGGAAGAGTTAGGGCAGTTTCCCTTGAGCATTATCAGACGGCACATCATGATCTCTGGGAACCTTGACCGCTCGAGTT
Source organism: Lepidopterella palustris CBS 459.81 (assembly GCA_001692735.1). Taxonomy (NCBI): domain Eukaryota; kingdom Fungi; phylum Ascomycota; class Dothideomycetes; order Mytilinidiales; family Argynnaceae; genus Lepidopterella; species Lepidopterella palustris. The sequence continues at coordinate 20,957 of KV745152.1, read as the reverse complement.
TGCTAGGGTTCGGCAGTCAGGGTGTTGCCACAATGCCGCCATGTTCGAGGGGAGGACTGAAAATTGGCTCGCTCTGCCTCACGGTCATGAGATTTCATGCTGAAACAGGTCTTTAAAGCGGTGCGGAGGAGCGAGGGCGCAGTTCGCACAATGTAAAGTAACTAAGAGGTAGGAAAGAAGAACGATCGTCGTCGGTACCCTGGCTGGATACGTAAATTGAGCGTCTGGGGTCCATTTTCCTGGGACATATCGCCGTACACGAGTTGAGGCACAGTTTTTAGCAGTGCAACCCAGAACATGCGCAGTTAGGCAAGGAAACAAAGAGTTTTGCAGCACTCCAAAACTCTTTGTACGACATCACCGCCTTCATTTTTGGTGTTGAGCCCTGCGTCAAACGGCAAAACAGGAAAATAGCGCAAGTCCGGGTCGGAGAAGATGCTCACCTTTCCTCCGACCTGTCAGGAACGTGCGGGTGGCGGGGGGATGGCCTTTGGTTTTTCCCCCCCACGCTGGTCGAGAGCATGTCACTGATGTCGCCGTGACAGGCTGAAGTGGGTTGACTGCTGACACGCGCAAGAAAGTTTATTACTACTACAACCGACCTCTTCGATGAGATGCAAATCTTGTCTTCTACCCACGGAATACATGAACAGGGGGACTATTACAAAAGATGTGCGTTGCAAAGGGTGGTGACGCGTCCGATCGAGGAATGCGTGGAGAACAGGAATCGAAACCAATCGCAAACTATGGATAACGATAAAACGAGCGATAAATAAACGAATAACAACGCCTTCTCAAGACAAACGCACTACCATTACCTGTCTTCATACGTGGAATGCTGCCTTTCGTGTCAGCACCACTAACCCAGCAGACTCGTCTTGCTTTATGGAGATGACTTACTTTAAGGAGATCTGGTCCTCGCCTTTCCCATGGATTCGACTCGGAACCCAAGCAACTCCATCTCCTTTGAATCCACAATATTCCGTCCATCAAAAACCCACTTCGGCTCTCTCATGTTGTATGCGATACGCGCCCAGTCAACCGGCTCCGACAACTTCACTCCGTCTGCTTGCTGAGCCGTCTCGCAATACATACAACCTACTGCGCACTCGGATTGCTCGAAAAGACGATTGAGTGGATCCGGGTTAGCAAGTTGAACGTGCGAGGTTGCCTTTGCTTTTTGGTACTCGCCAAGAGCAATGATATCCATTTCAGTCAAATCCGGCTTCGTGAAAACCTGGGCATCGGAGATGGTTCGGTCACCGCCCTTCCTGAAAACCGAGTCCTTCTGAGTCATGGCAGGATACTTGAACTGGTCCCATGGAGTTAGGATGAGAACAGCACTGGCATTGAAGCACGCGTCGTAAGAGTTGGAATATGCTTCGACAGGACCGAGTGGTTTCAAAGGTTTTGCTTCAGAGGTAGGTACATTACGATCGATGTTCTCTCTTATCTCTGCAACGTTGCAACCCGGGTCAAAGATGGCAATCTCTGCTGGGCACTCAGCTAACAACGTCTTGATGACTTCAATGGCTGGGGATTCCCTGGTGTCGTTGGTATCCTGCTTAAAGGTATATCCCAGAATAGCAATCTTCTTCCCCATGAGCGCATTGTGGAGTTTGGAGACAACCTTGTTGACGAAGCGATCCCGCTGGAAGTCATTGATATGAAGCACTGACATCCAATACTCTCCCACCTCCGGAAGATGAAGTGATCGGGCTAGATACACCAAGCTCAAAATATCTTTCTTGAAGCAGGAGCCGCCGAAACCGAGGCCAGCTTTGAGAAATCTGCCTCCAAGCCGCTGGTCCAAACCAATCGCCTTAGCTACTTCGTCGATATCCGCTCCAGTGTGGTCGCAAACGGCGCTGATTGTGTTGATGCTGCTAATTCGCTGTGCAAGCATGGCATTTGCTACAAGTTTGGAAAGCTCCGACGACCACAAGTTGACTGTCACGATCTTGGATGGTTTCACCCATGTTGCATAGACATTTTTGAGCGCTGCCGCAGCTGCCTGGCCCGTCTCAGTTTGCGACGATCCTATGAGAATTCTGTCAGGATACAGCAAGTCCTTGATAGCAGTACCTTCGGCAAGAAACTCCGGATTAGATAAAATTTCAAAGGGCACTCCTGGACGGTGAAGCGTGAGCTACTCAGCGCGAATATCAGCAATCATAGTCGGCCATCCATGTTCACAGGTTGGAACTTACGATTTCACGGATTGTGCGCGCCGTGCCACACGGAACGGTGCTCTTCTCAACAATCATCGCACCAGGCTTGGCTGCCTTAGCCACAGCAGTAGTGGCACTCTCTAATGCAACGAGATTGGTTGCAGCCCCGGCTCCGATCCCAGAGACCTTGGTTGGTGTGTTGACGCTCACAAAAACAACATCTGCCGCAGCGACGCACTCAGACACATTTGCTGAGAAGAACAGATTTGGTTGCCGAGCGGGGAGTTCCACCTTTCCAGCATCTTCATTTCCCAACATGACGGTTGAGGGTTTCGTCCCATCGCGAGCAACGCGGACAATATCGATAAGACCAGGCTCGTGAACTGGAAGATGCTTGGAGTTCCATCTATCTATCCGTGCTTGATCCAAATCAACAACTGTGACACGTATATCGGGACACTGGAATGCTATGACTGCTGCCGTAGGACCTCCTAGTTGGACATTCCAAGTTAGCCACGTTTGAACCGGAGATCATTCAATACATTGTGTGAAAATTTTTCCAAGGCAAATTACGATAATTGGGAGAATCATATACCGACATATCCTGCTCCTACGCAACAAATATTCTTCACTGGCGGGAACACGACACTTCTCCTTTGATGTAACTGAGTACATGTGACTGCGCAATCTAGACCACATCCGGAGCGCTTGTCAGGGATAAGGTCCGGGGTTTGGGATCTTGAACTTCCCACAGAGGTGTCTGGGGTAGAATAGTCAGAGGAGACACCTTCACTGGAATCCATGGTGAAGGAGACTAGACTAATATTCTGAATTATTGGAGGATAAAGAGTTCGAGTTGGTGAGCTGGTAGTGAACGAAAGATTTTGGTAAGCAAATATGCTGGTCTTTAGATCTTGCAAGGTCCGGCGGAGATGGACAAGATGAGATTGACAAACAGATATACGATAATCTCTCGGACATGAGGGGGGCATCTTTCCAACACCCACATCAGATACAGCCTGCTAGCCAACGCTGTACCCAGAAACAGCAGCTTGACAAATCCGGCATGCTGAACGGAGATGCTCACACCGTTCTGGCAACGGCGATTAGGCTTCAGCCATCTCACAAAGTGCAGCACGGGGATAGGCTTCTTGTCGATCTCTCAGGCTACAATGTCTTATGACGCCTAAAAATGGAAAGGGGACAGCGACATCTCAGACCGCCAGCTACGCTCATCGGACGTTGTACGCACAAAGGGCAAACCCGGAATAGACTCAAGGAAAGGCTGTTCCTGGAACTCTCCGTCTCATTTTCATCAGAAGACATTGGGCAACTGGTTACGGCGTTGCTGACATCTACTGAACCACGATAGGCTTTTGAGCTGAAGCAAGAAAAATGCCATGACTCGGAAAGCTTCGAGCAACTGCAAGCGCATCTGCATGATGATCTACGTGATAAGGGACTTTGTTCCAAGCCTTGCAGGTCCGAGACCAAGTTTGTGTTCCTGCATGCAGGTGTGCGGCAAGGCTGGCCCCAACAAACCGAAAGTAAACCCCCACGTCAGCCGAAGTCGAACAGCCACAAACTGCCAACACTTGCGTCCAGCAGCTCAGGACGCGTACCACCGGCACAACTGCAAAACCTCGTGCTGCTTTATAACGGCTGCAGGTGGGATTAACCCAAGCGCACGACCGTGGGAAGTGGGAAGTGTCTTTGGTGTTTCCTCTGTTCACGCTATCCTACCTTCTTCCCGCTTCTTCCTTCTGGTCATTCGCAAACCATGCCTTTGTATGCGGCATGTCTCTGGCACATGGTCTTATTCTTTGCTCTGATACGAGAGACATTTGCGCATAACCCTCATAGCTCTACAACCAGCTCTGTGATACCCCAGAGGACCAACACGGTGTTGCTTTGCGGGCAGTATGATATCTACAATACTTCAGCTGGAGACCTTAGCTGTGAGTGAGACTTCCAAGATTCGGTCGCACCGAAGTCGTCTAACATCCTTGCAGTCAGCTCCGATGTGTGGAATCCAGACAAGTCTGGCGGCCAGTGTGTGACTGTAAGAAATCAATCTTGGCTACTTTATTGCATATCTATTTACACAGGAAGGTTAACAAGAACGGAACGACTTTTGATGCTACCTGGGCATGGAAGTCTGATGCCGGATCCGTTCATTCGTACCCGCACGTCAACTTCAACTCGCCAACTCTGCCAGTGCAGCTATCCAACATTTCGTCTATTAATATTCATTCACAATGGTCAATGTCGCCCGGTGCTTCTCCAAGTATTTCCAATGACGTGGCCGGTCTTTCGAACCTAAATACGATCGCGAACGTGGCTCTTGACATATTCGCAGATGCGGATCCGGTCAAGTCGCAGAGCGAAGTTCAGGCTGGTTACGAGATCATGATTTGGATAGGATCTTTTGGTGATCCAAAACCTTTGGGGTTCTCAACTGGAGCAGCTTGCTGGAATCAAACTTTGGGGGATGTGATTTTGTATGTAAACCTCAAAACTGAAATTATACAGGTCGGCAGCAATCAGGTTAACTTTTCCGGCAGCAAATTGTATATGGGGAAGAATCATCGAGGCAATAATGTTTTCTCGTGGATATCGCCGCTAAATATTACCGATTTCAACGAAGACATATCACCTCTTCTTCAAGCCTTGTGGAGGAACAGCCTAGTTCCACAGAATGCGTTCCTTGGACTTGTCGAATTTGGCAGTGAAGCTTTCCATTCTGACAAGAATGTTACCTTTTCCATCTCAAACTTTGGCATGAACCTGACTTCGGATACTGCTCCGAATTTGACGGTGGTAACGGCGCCGAAATCGTGTACCCCATCGGCAGCAACATCCGTTTGGGATTCGCTGTCTTTCTTCTGGGCCATTGTTGGCATTGTATTCACCACGATGGCATTCGTAGTGTAACACTATCGAGCGCGAGGCGGAGAGATACCAAGTACGTAATTATTATTGTATTATTGGAGGGTATAATGAATGGGTTCCACGGCGTGCGCGAAACAAGGCTTAGCTACGAGAATGCGGCGAGCAGAAGATGATGCAGGCAGCAGAAAAGGGACTACGGATGCGTGTAGTGCATCAAGAACAAGAATGCGCCAAATTCGAAACCCGGAGGGATTTTCATGACGGCTTTTTCTAGTGGAAATCCGACGTCCCGCATCTGCAGCCGAACGCCGCACAGGAACGCACGCTTATCATAGGACACTCGTGGCTTGAGACTAATGCAAGTTTCAGCCTCTCACACTGCCAGGGCTCTGCGCTGTTAGCGTCCAAGCAAGTTTCAAACGTCAATGCAGATCCCGCCGCGCTAAAACAATCCGGCGACAACTGGCCATGACCTGTGCGTAAATATCAAATCAGGTCTTTATACTTTATCTTCTGCTGTGCAGAATGTCTGCGCCACGAAGGAACAACATTCAAGGCCCTCCCCTGGGTCCATCTGCAGGTGCACCATCTCAATGCAGCCATTTATCATCGGGCTATACTCTTATGCCTCAGCGGCGTAGGGCAGTCGCGTGTCTTCACAAATCATATGAAAGAGACACCTTTTCATTCTAACCAAATGGCGTTGCCTTGCAGCCACGTATCAACCATGACGACAAGCCGTGCTGGCGATAATAGACTATCATCTTATCTTTGCTTTCTAGTGCCAAGCTTTCCTCCGCAAGTACGAAAGCTTGTGGTCATGTAACTGCTGATGTGGCAAGACAGAGCAAACAGTCTACGAAAAGAAACCCGCTAGATACCGTGATCTGCGGGAGTATACCTTCATTGTCCTAGAGATCATCTTCCAAGGCAATATTTTCATTTCATTCCGCAATTGGTAGGCCTCACCGCCGACCGGATTCACTACCGCGGCCCGCTTTTCTAATGTTGTGTATCAGAGGCGGCAAGCCACAGCCATGAGATGGATACCTCGGACCAGAGGAGATCCAATGGAGATGAATCGGTGTAGAACTTCAGCACCGCCAGCTAAGCATCTGCATATCTGTCGATCTGATTTACGAGCTTCGGATCAGTGACGGGAAACAGCTTGCAGCATCTCAACATGACCTGGTTAATTCCATGTCCTTTTCAGGTCACAGAAAGCTTGAGGTGGCGGAGCTCCAAGCTGCCGCACGTTCGGATCCCCCCCATAACCCATGCTGTCGCCAAGTTGCGAGACAGAAAACAGTAATGCTAGGCTTGCATCTGGTGTCTTCGATGGCAGACGTAGGTAGACCCCCATGTCCCCAGCTCTGCTATAACCCGACGTCTTGATACCTGTCTCTTGCTCTGCTGTCCGGAGTCATTCGTTATTCTTCGCTCCTCGTTGTCCACTTCTGTCGTTTCTGTTATTTAAGCGGTAACATCTCTTTTTCGAGCAAGCGAGAATGTCCACAGCTCCTAAAAGTCGCGGGTTCTTTTCCAAACCAAGAACAAATCTTATAAAAGCACCGCCAAAATCGGATCCTCCAGCTGCTGCTGCGGCAGCACCTGCCGCCTCGATACCAATTCAAACTCCACCAGACTCTGTATATATTCCACGATCATCATCAAGCTCCCTTCAGAATCCTTTCGATGAAGAATATGTTCTTGAAGAGTCGTCGGTGTATTCAGACACTGATGGACGGACTACGTCAACTGCGAGCCGTCTGGCAGTAAACGTCCCGGAGAGAGATTCGATCGTAGGTTACCCAAACCCTCTTAGTCGTACAGTATATATAATCTTCTTCCAGCTTCCCGCTCCACCCCCAGGGTCCCCTGTCCCGCAAGAATTAAATGAGAAATCAACACCAGAGAGAGACTTGATAGTACGCTACCGAAACCGCCTTAGTTGTAAAGTAGATTTGACCTCCTTCCAGTTACCCGCTCCTCTCCCAAACCCCCTTGTCCCCCAAGAATGCAACGAGAAGCACCATGATGTCGAAGCCGCCGCGGCGGGTGCAACATATATCCAAGATCCGGAGCACCAAATGCCGGCAACACCGCAAGATGGGGAAAAGGTGGGGTTCTTCCGCAGGTCGTACAACAAGTTTCGTGCAGCGTATGCTCCGTTGCATGACCCACCCATCATCCTACCCGTTTGCCCAACCGACGAGGAGAAATACTGCTACCTGCGAACCAACCGTATTCCTCTCTACGTACTAGGTATATTCGCGTTCCTCAGTCTCTCGGCTGGCATGTGGCTCTTCACGGTATGCGCGTACATCTTCGCCTGGTTTGGGCTGTTCGTGGTCCTCTTGCAATTCTATCTCATGGTCTCATACTTTGTCGGTGTTGTTGGGAAAGACTACGACTATGATAGCCATAAGCAAGTGCTCCAGAGCCATGCTGTCACGCCGGCCAATGCTCCGACTGTCGACATATTCCTTCCCTGCTGCATGGAACCACTCGTAATTCTGGAAAACACATACAAGCACGTAAGAGCGCTAGATTACCCCACAGGAAAACTTCAAGTCCACGTCATGGATGACGGAAACCAAGCGTCGGTTAAAGAGCTTGCCGAACGATATGGATTCAACTACTCGGTTCGAGACGACAGACCGCGCCTCAAAAAGGCTGGGAATCTCCGTTGGCACTTTGCGCGAACATCGGCTGAATTTTTCGTTATCTACGACGCTGATTTCTGCCCTCGTCCGGACTTTTTGCACGAATTGATACCGGAGCATCTGGCGGATCCCAAAACGGCTATTATTCAGACACCACAGTTCTTCCGAGTCAGTGACGACCAGACGTGGGTTGAGCAGGGTGCCGGTGCTACTCAAGAGCTCTTTTACCGCGTGGTCCAAGTCAATCGGAACCGTTGGGGCGCGTCGATCTGCGTTGGTAGTAATGCCGTGTACCGCCGTGCAGCGCTAGAAGAAGTTGGTGGCACTGCAGAGATTGGGTTTTCCGAAGACGTGCATACAGGGTGAGTTAAGTAATTCTCTCTCTCTCTCTCAAAAAAAAATAAAAATAAAAAAAAACCTAAAAAATAAAAAAAAAATAAAAAAAATAGCTGCATGGGTTTTGGGATATTGCGGTATTGCTAACGGATGCAACGCAGTTTTGGAGCCGTGAACCGTGGTTGGAAATTGAAGTACATCCCCATATGTCTCGCAACGGGGGTTTGTCCGGATACACCGCGGTCATTCTTCTCGCAGCAGATGCGCTGGTGCATGGGCTCCACGACGTTGCTCAGCAACCCTGCATTCTGGAAGTCGGACCTCTCCTTCATCCAGAAAATCTGCTACATGTGCGGTAGGTGCCGACACCCCTCTTTTCCCTTTCTTCCCAACGCACGCTATGCAAAGCGGTTAGCTAATCTAGCCGCAAACAGGAATGATGTACTACTCAGCTGTCGCCCTCTCCATCTTCATCAGTCCCATCCCCGGCATCCTCCTCCTCTGGTTCCGCCCCATCTACTTCAAATACTATAACCTCTCCTTCGCCGTCCCATCCATCCTATACGGCCTCCTCCTCTTTTACTTCTGGGCGAAGGCAAAATACGGCCTCAACGTGCAGCACATCATGGTGATCCAGTCGTACGCCTACCTGACGGCCATCAAGGATAAGATTTTCGGCAGGGCGCTCATGTGGGTCCCGACAGGTGACGCGAAGGCGCATAAGAGTAACAAATATCGCAACATGCGTGTTTTGTGTTGGTGTTGGACGTTGTTGATTCTTGGGGGGCTTGTGAGTGCGGTGATTTACAGGGTTGGGTTTAGGGGGATGGAGTGGTATAATACGCTTCCGTTGATTATTTTGAATGTTTACAATCTTTATCTTGCGCATCCGTTTTTGTTTTATATGGGGTAGGTGTGGGGAAGGGAATGATTGGGAGGGTTGATGGATTGGGTGGAGTGGATTTCGCATACACATGGTAGTCAGAGTGGTGAGGCATGATGGGCCGGAGTAGAATATAGATGGGTAGAGGGTGGCTATCTAGAGCCGAGATGGCTACACATAAAGGTCCAGTATAGATAATCATAATACAAAATACGCTGCTTTGGCGCCGGAAGAACGCGTCATGAAATCCTTCAAACTTTGTTGTTACACTCTGACGCTACGGTGCCCCTAAGCCTCACCGGTATAAGCACCGATTGCCAATGAAAGGTGCACTTTAAGTTGCCAAACCAGAGAGCGGGATGACAGCCACACTTTACACCACCGCTGAGATTGGATATTTACGATACAGTTCCCACAAGATATCTTGAATGGGTAGCTCTTGTTGGCAGAGTTTGAAGACAGCGTCCAAGGAATTGGCGATGACACCACCACGTATCGGGCAGTGCAGCGCCTCCGGCCAAAAACAAGGAGCCACATGGGCATACACCCACAGGGCTGTGGCCGCTGCCTGACGTCGTTGTAAGCCAAAAAAAAAAAAAAAAAAAAAAGTATTGGGCATTGGATAATTTCCGCTAAACCGAACGGAACCTAGCGTTTATTTCTGGCCGGGACGTAATAGGAGAAGGGAAGCCAGAGAGCCCAGTGTTGCATAATAAATCATCACGATGAAACGGGGCGAAACATCCACTGAAAAACCCATGATGGGATATAACAAAGAGAGTATGTAGGACGTGTGAATAGGGGTAATAAGTTTTTTTTTTTTGTTTTTATCACCTGTTTTTTTTTCAGGGAATGATCGATACAACTCCCCTCGTTGGCATGCACGAAACTCATTTAGGGACAGGGACTTGAAAATTTTTCATCTTCCTAGCACATCTCAAATGGCTTCAAGCCCGCCCAGAGAGCCCTGGTCTGGCCCACTTGAGTTATAGTGAGGCGTGGGATCCTGCGACTCTAAGGAGGCAGAGCAGCTCTTGTCAAAGACACGAAACAGTGAGGGATACCGTTCCATGCGAACCATTGATCTTTTTGGAGAAGGAAAGTCCCGGCCATTGTTTGACGGGAAAGAGAATGTGTTGCAATGTGCTGTATCAATATATATCCCAGCAATGCACGCGACGAACAGGGTAGTACTTGCTTTTTTGATCTTTTTTATATTTTTATGCGACAAAGTGAAAGTCCGAAGCGATTCTAATGGAAGTTGCGTTGGAACTTGGATATATTGCGTCAATGGCATTTATAAACGGTATCGCAGATGAAAAATAAGGCAAAGTCCGACTGATCTTTGGCCATTGACAATCGCCACGTTCTCACCAAGGGTACCCTGGATCGCATCTGTTGTCAGGCTCTTTGGAAGGATGGAATAGAGTGTCTTGCCTATTATTTGATGATAGAAGAGGCTATATATATATGAAAGAGTGTGGCAAAGAACCGTCTTACAAGTAGTGGTAAAGAATCCACTAGAAAAGCTTTTAGTCAAATGAATACTAATTAATAGTCATCAACTCTAATCAATACTAATCAAATCTTGATCAATACTAATCGGGTCAGTTCAACATCTGCCGGATAAAGTGGGTTTACCTTTTCCAATTCATTAGCTCTCAACGCCACCACTGCATAGGCCCTAGTAATAGAGGCCCAACCTTTCTTCTCTCGTAGTATATAGATAGAAATCCCCGCCTCTTCCAATCTATAGAGTTCTCTTCTTCAGTGTATCAGCACCTTCCAGAGCTGACCGCGTCACATGGGGCAGGGATACTTGAAACGGTACTGCAATTGCAATCATGTTCGTTGGATAGGTTTACGCTACTTTCTCTTGTTAAGGCGAAACCCCTATCTCCAGCCGTGAACGAGGGTGCCGCAACAGAATCATTATATCCAGATGGCTGCATGGATATGGCTCGGATGTATATACAAATAGGCCCAAACCTTGGAATTTGTCCTTTGAGAAGATTCCGCGTAGTCCTTTCCAACATCAACGCTTGGACGCTGTTGAAACTAAATGTTACATTGTTAACAGTGGGATGACGATGGATCCCCGATATTGGTCTACGGCAGTTATCGATTTCCAATAGATTAGGACTGTCGGAGTAACTTTGAGTAAGTGATCAAATGCCACGACAATTATTATCTATCGACAAACAAAAAGCTGAAATAAAGAAACTACCGGCATAGCTCATTTTGTTGGCGAAATATTAGCATTGCATTGAGAGGTAAGCCGGACTGCAATGCACAAAACGACGTTGAGATTGGAGCACGCTCTGGGGCTGACCGCTGTATCCTATTCGCTGAAACCCTGGTCCCCGTGACTCAAGTGAGGCGGCATGTGATCCCGCATGATGGAATCCATACCAGACTATTTTGAGGGTGTAGGCTTAGAGGCGTTTGTGGGGTGAATATACCTCATCTCCGTTGATTTGACGTGAAAACTGAGCCATGCGTTCTGCAGCGTTGCGTCCCAGGCTGGATTTTTTCGGCATTACGCGCTAACTGCAATCACCCAGTTTCAGAAGAAACAGAAATAGAACAGTGAGGAGTATGCCATAATTTATGTCGTGGTTGAATTAAGCTCGGGACTAAAATACGCGCGGATCTGTTGGCGTGGGCCCAATGCCAATCCCACGAGACGTTTGTCACGGGCTGGGGCTGCGCTTAGTTTAGTTCTATCGAGAGCCTGACGTGTGATTTGCTTCGCCTCACTCACCAATATTCGCGCAACCGCAGATGGTGAGTTTTTGCCTCATTTATACCTGGCGGAGGCGCTGACAATGCTCCATACCTAGATCAATTCCTTGCTTTGATCCAGGCTTCTTGTTGTTCACTTATCCATAGTGCTTGGCCGTATTTCTGTGAATAGTCAGCCCCAAAGACATCTCCAAATCTCCAAATCGTATATCTGAACCAGAACTCTTCAGCATGGATTCACCTTCAGATGCACCAGACAGATCAAACTGTTGGAGACGCCAAAGCCTCCATGAAAGCAGAGAAATCCGGTCAGTCACGAACGCGGCAGATGCCATAATTCCAGAACCACCCTCCTATCCTGCGGCAACTGCAAGCGATAAGAAAGTGTTGTCAGCCACTGAGGCCCTTAGCTTCACAATTTCGGGCACATTTGTATATCTGAGCACCCCTCGGTTGCACGAGCTGTACTCTCTTTCAGACCATCCTCGGCGGCAACACGCGCATTTCTGCCGTGGAAAATATAACGCACATAGTCCGAATCCCCGAGGACAAGCCCAACCTTAAGTATCGCCATAACCATATCTATGATGTCAAGCTCCCTGATTTCCACATATTGGGACCGTCATCTTTGTTGAAGGTCAGCTGAAACGGTGCGTGAGAGGGGCGACACTCTCCTGCACGGGATTTTCGTAGAATTAGACCGCCTCGCGTGGTTTTTGGCATACCGAACAGGCGTTCACAGACCGGTGTAAGCGAAAGGAGGATTTGATGTGGAAGGAAAAGGGCGGAAAGTTGCTGGTGGAGGAGACTCAGGCATGAGAGAAGACTCTGAAAGGAGAAGCGGTGGCGCCCAAACTGGATATTAAGGCTGAGCTGGAAGAAAGGGTAGCCTTTGAGGTGGTCGAGGACCACAAAGAGCCGATAAATTGGGAGAAATGTGAGTGAATCCTAGCATTTCGCCAGTGGCTCCCGGTGAGGGCGCTAAATAATGGTTCTAATCCGCTCTTGTCAACGAATTGCGGAGACAGGAAAAGGGACGAGATGGAAGACTCCGTTCACAAGATTTGGGATTCTGGAGAGTAAAATCTAACTCTTTTGGCATGGCATTGGGGATTCAAGCTGGATTTGGACATGGTTTCGTGGAAAGGGGCCGGGTGCCAATGACGTCCTCCAGCAATAAATAAATCACAATATTTACTTTATCTTAACCGTTAAGAAAGCTGATGAGTAGACTGGTAGGACCAATCCAGCCTGGGAGAAAACGAATTAGGACATAGCTACCTGCTAAGTTTGGCCGATACACCGCCCCTGCAACGCGAATCGGTTATGTGTGAAACTGAGAGAATAAACGCTTCTCCTCCGGCGGAGAGTTCGAGTCATGTGAAAACGCCAAAGATACTGGACACTGGTTCCTGCTCTGATGAAATGCGGTGACTCCTTGATGTTCCGACCACTTGACTTCCAAGCTGTTGGAGGCTTGCAGATAGTATCAGAGTATCCTGCGCACATCAACAGTCTCGACTCGCTGCGTGTGTTTGGGCGAGTTGTAGTTCGGCAGAGATAATCGCTTTCTCATTTCTCCCATCAAACCGCGTGCGTGTTGTTTGTGTTGGAAGTCTCCTGCAAGACCCGTATCTCTCTCACGGAGCTGTTCTTCTCATCTCGCAATGTTGATTTTTGAATCAACTTCCAATCGCCATGTCCTCTCACACTTCCTCCTTTTTCTTCTCTTCCGCGAGCGCCTTCATCATCTTCCTCTCCTCCTCTTCAATACTAAAAATTAGTTCGTCGACCTTGTCCCCAGCGCCCTTCTTTCCTGGCTTACCCTCCTTATCTCTGCCCACCTGTCTTTTGTCCCAGTTCTCTCGTTCCTTTTGCTTCTTCATCTCCTTGTCCACTATGCTTTCTTGCTCCTCCCAGATAGTATTACCATCGTATGACGTAACGTAGGGGTTCTGGCTCGAATATCCGGTGACGAAACAGCGACGGATCTCCGGATGGGAGACCATCTTGTCGAAGGTTGCACGTACGAGCCTGTATTGGTGTAGTTCGTAGTCTTTGAGGCCCTCGGTGCCATCGATCTGTTGCGATATCTTCGTCAGTCCCACGTTCTGTTGTGCTTAGGCCAATTTACGAAAAGCTTTTAGTAGAATTTGTAATTAGGAGTAGAGGAAATATGGCTTACAGTCCACCACACAATCCTTAGTGTTCCTGGCAAAAGCGGCCTCGGCACGTCGCCAGTCCAGGCAATGTGGAAGGTGGTTTTGAGGGTTGACCAGTACGAATAGAGGTAGGACTCTTGTTCTTCAGGATGGGAGTCGAAGAAAATAACCGGACTTCCGGCGCTGGTTAGCACATCTGACATGATTAAAGTTGCGATTGTAATTGCATTTATAATTGCGGTTATCGTGTTGAACATTAATGCCTTGGTTGTTGAGAAGCTTCAGAGGCGGATGCCGGCGGTGGGGTTTTGCGAACAGAACCAACAGCTCTCCAGGCGATAAGCTCAGCCCCCTGGTTTCTCGCTACCCTAGTTCCTGGCCATCTCCCGAAATAGAATTGATTGTAGAAAACATCTTATTACACAACTGCCAAATTTACAATTGCCATTCGGTGCACATATCTTGAAGTTCTAGTGCTGTATTTGCCGCTGCTACTTTTTGGGCGTCACATAGAAGTCTCGGCCGGCTCGTGCACACGAAAATCGAAAATGGAGCACAACACAACTTGAAGCTTTTCAATACAACACAACGCTCGATACAACCCTCAAGCTAGGAGAGAGGTAATTACGGCCGCTCTTTCATCCCATCACGATCACATGATCGTCAAACCGCTTGGGGATCTGCTTCTTCCGTTGAGGACGGCCAGGAGCTGATTTGACTACCCCCTTCTCCACCTCACGATTCTGCTCAATAGTAGGCTCCTTAGGAGCAATGAATACAACCCTAGATTGCCTTGATTTCTGCTGAACCGCTTTCCTCTCATCTTTGAGCTGCTGAGCTGCTTGATGTGCCTCACGTGCCTCCTGTGTCTGCTGCTTTTTAAGCTTCTCAGCATCCGCCCGTTCTTTCTGCTTAGTCTTTTTGCTAGAGCGCTTGAATTCTTGAATTATCTTCTTCTCTTCCTTTGCTAATTGCTTCTGCACCTTTTCCTCAAGCTTACTTACAGCATCCCCTGCCTTAGCATCCTCCTCTTAGAGAAGCTCCCGTGCTTAGCAGATCTTATTAGGTGACTATATAATGGCTCCACTATTCTTATTCCTAGTAAATTACTAGAAGAGAGGGGCCTGCCGCTGCCTTTTAAGCCTTTTATTTTTTACAGTCTTTTATAACCTCTAATACGCCCTTTTATAACTAAGTATAATATTAATATAAAGTTAAAATCCTGGTAAATAGAATATACGCTTCTTTTAAGATCTACCTCTTTATTTAATATTAGGTCCTTTACTAGTTATTACAGACGCTTCTTAATGCTCTTCTAATCGCCAGACTTTAATACCATATTTTCTAATGATTAAATAGGGCTCCTCGACTGGGCATATGCTGGTTTCTACTCAGGTATCTTTGAGATCTTCTCAATTCGATATCAGGAGTTTCGCGATACTTTGTTCTATAAAGAGCTCTAAGAACAGCTTGTTAAGCTAGATAGAGCAGAAGAGCGAGTTTTATACTCTCTTCAACTTGTAGATTGGGTAACTACCCGCTACGGAGCAAATTCTTGTATGCTTTAGTCTCTAAAGTTCTGCTATCCGAACGCAACTAATAATTGGTAGAACCCCTTTCTTTATTATAGCAGAACTTTATATCTTCGGTAATTAGAACGACATCTGCTATATAGATAACTAGTAATATAATGAGAAGTTTTGTTTGTGTAAATAAGTTCTCTATATCCATCCGCGCGCATTCTAGTCACTTTGCCTTGTCCCATAGGCTCTCTATAATAACTGGCTTCGGAGGGTCGTCATCCATCGACATATAAATGCCGATAACAAGGCGCATCTAACCCAACAAGTTGAGGGTGCTATGAAGGTCATCTATTATCTGGAAGTAATGCCGCGTAACATGCTTTAGAATGCGGGTCTTGGCCAGGCAATAATAATTAACTTCGAGCGGGCAGAGATTCCGAAACCGCGAGCTATGCTGGGAATTATCTCGCCGAATAGAAAGAGAAAACGGGGTAGCTAAGAAGGGTCTAAAGAAGCAGTTAGAAGGACGTGATAAATTCGGGCGGGAGGTGGTTTCTGTCTTTGATTTCTAGGCGTTTCGTATTCCCGGAATAGGTATTTTGGTGCACAATGTTTTAGGCTTGGCATCAGTTATTCGACTAATAAGGGATAAAATCTCAACTTCTCTTGTTTAGATATAACGCTAGCGCTAACCATATTCAGCCGCGTCAAAACAACAATCGAAACCTTTGAAGGTCTGCAAGACATAACAACGCCGACTGCAGCCACCTGTCTTAGTCTATCGTAATCGCTCCCAGCTCCATGTCCTCACCATAACATGATCAAGCAAGACAACTATCTCACTGGCCCACTCAAAACACAACAGGCATTGAGCAACTTCTCTAGAAACATATCTCAAAAGCGCCAGCGAACGTCTGAAACAGCTCGTGAGGCCAATTCCAAACATCGGAAAGTTAATCACCAAGAAGAATATAAGTGCTCAAAGGTAAACCATCAGCTGGAAGCAGGCCGAAGTCCAAAAAATCCTTCCCTTCCAAATCCCTCTTCGATCTCCGTATCCAAACCCGACACATCTCCGTCCTCTGCCCTCCGCAAATACGTCCAACGCTGGCTCGAAAACACAGCTACGCCCAGCCACAATCGGCGCTCGTTTCAAAACTGTAGTCCTGGCACAATGGCTAGAAGTAATACATCGTCAAATACATCGTCAAGGAAAAGACGGCGTTTAGACAACGAGGATTATAATGTGGATGCGACATCAAAACCACGACGTCATGGAAAGCTCTCTAAGGAAACAGAACCGGCCTTCTCGCAGACCGATAGTGCAACTAATGGATCTAGCCAGTCAAACCGCTCTGCTAGTCCTGTCAAGAAGATAACAGATATGCGTTTCTTTTCGAATCCAGTAGTCATGAAGCTTTTTGATGATTTTGCGGAGCATATACGAGACGATTTGTGGAAAATCCATCGCCAGATCCATCGTTTCAGTCGGGGGATTGGAGTAATCTCGGCGTCATCACGGGTATGTTTTGCATCCGAATTCACCGACTGGATGTGCCTAAATTATCGGGCCTAGGACGATATTAGATCAAGACTAGAAAGATCCTTTCGTATTATCGATGACGATGCATTTGGAGAGACTGAACTCCCCACACCTTCCGCCGCAGGCGTTGCGCACCTTGTTGGTCACGCACAGACATGCGATAAAAAGGGACACGGTGAGGCATCTTGGAATTGCATGGTGCATTCGCCTTTACTAGACATGGCTCTGTGTGAATGCGGATACCGCATTGGATTCCTTAATTGGTAAGTCTCCGGGCATCTCTTGGGCGAACCTCAAATCTCCTCTGATCAAATCATTCCGCAGTACAACCTCGCGCATTCAGCCGACAGAGCTTATTCCTACCAATCACTTAGGACAAGTTGCCGAGTCCAAGATGGTCGATTTCGCCATCTACCTGGAAGAGGACCCCGAACTGATTAAGGCCATGAAAACCATGACTACACGACATCGCCTCGTGCCTGTTTCCATTAACCAGACCTTTGACCCTCCGCTCTGTACGAGTCCCATAACCATCAGTATCGAGACCAAGAAGCCGGGAATCGAGTGGGAGACGGCAATGGTACAGGTGGGCATTTGGGCGGCGGCGCAATTTTCGAAGCTCGAGCAACTGCTGGAGGATTCGGGTCACGGCGTCGACGAGGCACGGCAATGTCTACCCTTCCTACCTCTTTTTGTTGTGCAGGGCCATGATTGGAGTTTTCTTGCAGCGACTAGGGAATCTGATGGAGAAACGAGGATATGGAGTAAGGTTATGATTGGGAGTACAACAGCACCTTTGGGGGTGTACCAGATCGTGTCTACCCTGCAGCTTCTCGCTAAATGGAGTGAGGAGGTGTACAGGCCCTGGTTCTGGAAATATGCTCTTGGTGTTGAGGCGTAAGATAGAATAAGGTAATACTAACCCTATAACAAAAAAAACTCGATACCCCGCGTGTTGCATCTATTGCTCTCTCTATAGTACGCGCTGCCGCAACCCGATTTTGATGTCAATTCAACCTATTTTAGTGTAATTGTTTTGGTGATGTCATGTTTGTCTAAACTCTCACACATCCGAGCTGTTTGGAGGAGCTGAAGATAACTATACGGTCTTTCGTATGGCCTGGGACCATGTCTGTGTAGTAATATGTCCATTTCGGGTCAACTTCAACGTGTGCATCGTTGAATTCGCTGCCAAACTAGCGGACATACAACATAGCTTTAGAGACATAATATGGTAACTTTGGATACCTCAGACCGATTTAGAAGCTTTAGCCTTCAGCTTTTCATTGTTGTCTGCAATTTCTGAAGATATTTCATGTGGCCGCCATGGTTTGCCCAGAGATTTACGAGAGCGAAAACCGCTTTTGTGATGATTGCCGTGGTGGGTTATTATTTAACAGTATACTGGCGGACAGCCAATATTTCCGTATGACCAATGATATTATCTCAATCAGCTTCGCGTGGGCTTTCGAGGGAAAAATAGACCTTGAATTTCTAATGTACGGGCACGGCGAGTTCTTATGCAAACTCCAATGCCAAGACTATATACGGAGCAACCTGCTAAGGATCTGTCCTGTTACTAATCCCAGAAGTCAGGGACCCTGAACCGTATATGCAGCTTATTGTACTGTATCCTAGGTGCACTACTTTAGAGTTATCATGTCTCTTTTATTTATTATTTAAGGGACCGAGAACACTCGGAACCTCTTTTTTATTTCACCCTCATCCACAAGACTCACTTCTTTTGCCTTAGGTTACTGATATTGTTGTAAAAGCCCCTTGTCGAACTCACACGGATCTACAGTAAATTAAACTTATTATAAAAATTTAAGATATGAATACAATTATATATTAGTTGCATATTGCATCTTTACAAATTTAAATCTGGATACACCGAGGTACTCTTAATGGGATCTGTGCGCTGCATAAACCGTCCGATAGCAATTGTTTCCAGGGTAAGTCTCCTTTAATTTGGATTAGCTATATAGACTTTGATCCACGCAACATCAGCAGGCAGACCATCAGTGAGTTTTTGCATTTGTACTTTAAGAACACATGGAGGAGTTTGGATGTCGTTCTCCAGCAAGTGAGGCAGCTTAAGGCAAATGAATCACCAAGTAGGACTCTGAAAAAGAGTTTCGGGGCCCCGAGGATTGCCTCTCTCGTGATATGATCTCAAATCTTAACTTTCGCTTTATTCCCGAGTTCAATAGCAAATAGACACGCTGTCTTCTTGATGATGGTATCAGCACGCCCGGCGATCAAAACAGCTTCCATCAAGGTTCAGTCATGGATGATGGTTCGAATTGGTGAGATTATAACGTATTCTAGTGGTTCTATGCGTCTATGTCTAGTTTATGATGTACCTTTACAAACATTGGGTTCAAGATTGCCGCTACAGCCTCGTATGAGGTAAATAATATGCCCCCGCTAAATACCGTTCTTCCCAGTCGCATCGTGGTGCCTCGCCAAAAACCCCTCACACCATAGTCTATTAAAACACTCTTCACAGCTTCAACAGTGCTGGTGCCTTTTGCGCTTTGAGATCTCGTCTTGATAACATCAAAAGGCTGTGTACACAGCGTCGTGACGGTACCAGCTACGGCTCCGTTCACGAAATTGGTCGCGGTTGTCTGCGGAATATCTCGGGCTACCTCGAAATCTTTGAGCGTGTTGTAAGTTCCCATCCGGAACGCTGTTGCAGAGGCTTGTTTGAGAGTCGTGCCAGCAAGGCCACGGTAAAGACCTATAATGCCATTCTCCTGGTAGATAATTCGCGTGGCGTGGAGTCCGGAACGGAAGCGTTTTTCGGTTCTAGCGTCATCGATCAAGGCTGTTTTGATGCGTTCTGTTGGTGTCACTGCGATGATGCTTGCGACAACTCCGGCGGTCATTCCAGCGAGTAGATTGCGAAGAGGAGACAATGTCCCTGTCTCCGGGTCCGCGAAGGCATTCTTAATGCTGTCGAAGAAGAGAAAACGTACTCCATCTTTAGCAATAGATCCCTTTCAGAGTGAGCTGTTAGATTTAATGGAAAGCTCAGATACGTATTGACTGAAATGGAAAGCCGGAGATCCGGAAACAAATGGAAAGCAGACCATCATCGCATTATGGGTTGTGAGGTAAGGGGCTTGCTTACAACAACAAGGGCGCCGCAACCCTTGTACAAGGCGCGAATACCCTCTTGGCGGTACACCTGGCTGACTACGAGAAATGGATTCCGTGGCGTAGGGATGCCCTTCTGACTCCGGAGCTGAACTCTAGTCTTCGCAAACTCGAAAGGATACTAACACCATCAGCACCAATATTAATGGCATTGATCACGAAGGCGACAAGTACATACGGATGCTGCTGCCTCTATACCACCAGCTACACCTCCAGAGATCAGAGATACTATTGGTGGCGTTTTGGAGTCCTGGATAAAGCATCGTTAGCATTCCGTTTGTAGACGTCAGCTTTCACGTACATTTGCCCCCGATTTTGGAACCATTAGAGACAGCGGGAAGAAGTGAAGTGTGGTGTAAGAGTTCCGAGACGATGCAACTGCCGAGGTCGATCCATAATGATAATCTGCGGCAGTCACGTGATGGTCGAAGCTCTCGCGATTGTCCGGAACCTTGCACATGGTGCTCGAGCAGGCGAGGCCCGTGCGCGATGAAGGGCCGCGTAAACAGACTGGGCAACGATAAAATTTATCGCGATAAATTACCGCGATAACGCTATAAGTGCCAAGCCACCTTAGAATTTCCGCACTTTCTTCGACATCGGTGCCATTCATAGCAAAGACACGGCGTTATATAGCCTAATTTAATTAGTAATCGTACAAATCGTTTAATTTACATTTATACGTTATAATAGGCGATGCTAATATACGCCTTCATGTTCGCATTAGACTTAACAGGCAGAATTTAGATAGTATTTGTACAAGAGGCAGCAGACAAACTACAGTTCTCGGTCGGCAAAAAGGCCCTAGCTAGCTCAGGCAGGTGGACATAAATAGCAATTATATTTCACTACGTATTCTATAGCTAGCAGT